>CAWUFW010022520.1:0-93734 GCA_963921515.1 Calotriton arnoldi | reverse complement strand
TTAAAAAATGCTTTTCCTATGGAAACTAGGTTCTAACTAAAACTACATATATATATATATATATATATATATATATATATATATATATATATATATATATATATATATATATATATATATATTCTCAGAAAAAACAAGAGGTTTCAGGGACATTATAGTTAGCAACTATACAATTGCTAGGCGGACATTTCACTCGTATAAAGCCAGAGAAATTCAGCCGTTATAGTAAGCTGAGCTAACTATAACTTGGGCCCCCGCAATGCACTGCTGATGACGTCACATATTACATAACTCATGACATGGTCAGTGACATCACTGATGACATCTCAAATTACATCACTGATGACATCATCCAGTGACTGAGTGTTTCTAAATTTTTTAACAATGTTTATATATGTATACATATATATGTATATACACCAAGGTGTACCAAGGTGTATTGAAGAATGAGTGGGTGTATGAGTGTCTGAATGGATGATTTAGTGGGTGCATGACTGACTGTATAAGTGAGGGATTAAACATGTCTTAGTGAATGCATGGGTGAATGACTAATCTGTGTGAATGTCTGTATCAGTCTGTCAGTTGGTGTGTAAGTGGCTGTATGGGTTGGTGAGTAGCTACATGAGTGCCTATATGGGTTAATGATTGGTTGTCTGAGTACCTGTGTGGGTGCCTGAATGTCTGTGTGGGTGGGTGGGGGGATGTGTGACTCCCTGCATGGATGTGTGGGTGGGTGATTCACTGGGTGTATGGGTTCAGGAGTACATCTGTGAGGGGCTGTATGGGTGAGTATGCATATGGCTGTGTTGGTGAGTGAATGGATGTCTCAGTGGTATATGTGTGAGTAACTACATATGTGAAAGGCAGTATATGTGGGTGTTGAATTATATAAGTGACTTTATGTGAGTGTGAGTGATTGAGAGAGTAGCTGTATGGATGAGTGTGTGCTTGTGTCAGTGATTGTATAAGAGAGTAAGTATGTGTTAGTATCTGTGTGAATATGTGAGGTGGTGTGTGTATAACTGTATAGGTGAGTAAATGGCTGTGTTATTGATTCTTTGGGTGACTGACTAGGTGTGTGAGTGACTATAGGTGAGTGGTGGTATGTTAGTGTCTGTATGGTTGTATGAGTGCATATATCAGTGGGTGCATTGATGATTGACTGCGTATATGAGTGACTGTATGGGTGAGTGAGTGGATGTGTGTAGACCTATGAATCAGTGAGTGGGTATGTACTAACTGGTATTGGTGTGTTTATGGTTCCGAGAATGGTAGTCTGTATTTTGGAGTGGGTGTATGAAAGGTTATATTAGGGTGAGAGGACTCGGAGGGGCATCAGATATTTAGTGGATGATGTCATCAGTGATGTCATTTGAGATGTCATCAGTGATGTCACTGACCATGTCATGAGTGATAAAATATGAGACGTCACCAGCAGTGCATTGCGGGTGCGCGAGTTATAGTTAGCTCAGCTAACTATAACGGCTGAATTTCTCTGGTTTTATATGAGTGAAATGTCAGCCTAACTATAATGTCCCTGAAACCTGTAGTTTTTTCAGTAAATAACTAAGGTTTTTTAAATGCTAATACCAAACTAGAAGTTCCCTGAAACCTGTGGTTTTTTAAGTCAATTTCTAAGGTTTTATTAAATGCTAATTACTAACTATAACGTCCCTGAATCCTCTGTTTTTTTCAGTGAATTTCTAAGGTTTTTTTAAATGCTATTTTCTAACTATGCCTACATAGGTAGGGCATGTGCAGAAAGAGGAAGAAAGGTGCAGAAAGAGGCAAGAGAGGAGCAGAAAGAAGCAGAACTGAGAAGATTTGACCACCTATAGGAGAAGCTACCCGCTTTTTAAGCTACTATCTTCAGATGTATAACACATGTGAGAATACATGTACAAGTTGACATATACCTCAGTCACGAGAGCACGCAGACATTTGAACTTGACAGCTTGCACTTCCCATTTGAGTACAGAAAGAGTCAGGAGGAGTGCAGAAAGAGGCAAGAGAGCTGCAGGAAAAAACAAGAGAGGTGCAGAAAGAGTAAGAAATGTGAAGAAAGAGGCAAGAGAAGTGCGGAAAGACTCAAGAGAAGTGTACAAAGAGGCAAGAGAGGTACAGAAAGAGGGAAAAGGAGTGCAGGAAGAGGGAAAAGGAATGCAGAAAGAGGCAAGAGGGGTGCAGAAAGAAGCAAGAGAAGTGCAGAAAGAAGCAACAGAGTTGCAGAAAGAGGCAAGAGAAGTGCAGAAAGAGGCAAGACGGATAAAGAAAGAGGCGAGAGATGTGCAGAAAGAGAGAAGAGAGCTGCAGAAAGAGGCAAGAGGGTTGCAGAAAGAAGCAAGAGAGGTGCAGAAATAGGTAACAGAAGTGCAGAAAGAAGCAAGAGAGGTACAGAAAGAAGCAAGAGAAGTGCAGAAAGAAGCCACAGGGTGCAGAAAGAGGCAACAGAAGTACAGAAAGAGGCAAGAGAGGGTCACAAAGAGACAAGAGAGGTTCAGAAAGAGAAAGAGGGAAGACAAGTGAAGAAAGAGCCAAAAGAGGTGCAGAAAGAGGCAAGAGGGGTGCAGACAGAAGGAAGAGAAGTGCGTAAATAAGCAAAAGAACTGCAGAAAGAGGTAGAAAGGTGCAGAAAGAGGCAAGAGAGGTGTAGAAAGAAGCAAGAGAAATGCAGAAAGAGGAAGAAAGATACAGAAAGAAGCAAGAGAAGTACAGAAAGAGGCAAGAGAGGTGCAGAAAGAGGCAAAAGAGGTGCTGGAAGAGGCAACAAAGGTGCAGAAAGAGACAAGAGAAGTACAGAAAGAAGCAAGAGAGGTACAGAAAGAGGTGAGAGAAGTGCAGAAATAAGCAAGAGAACTGCAGATAGAGGCAAGGGAGGTACAGAAAGAGGCAAGAGTGGTACGGAAAGAGGCAAGAGAGGTGCAGAAAGATGAAGAAAGGCACAGAAAGAGGAAGAAAGGTACAGAAAGAGGCAAAAGAGGTACAGAAAGAGGCAAGAGAAGTGCAGAAAGACATCAGCAATAAAATACCGTCCGACTGACCACTCAGTTGACCTAACCTAAGGGTGAATGGAGAAGTGTTGAACGATCGTAATTTTACTCGATGTATGAATGCATTTATGTGCAACCACATATCAAGAGTATTCCAATCATTTCAATTCAATTTAATTTTATCTCTACCATCTTTTCTTTTTGGGCATAATTAACGGCATGATATCAGAACAAATATTTATAACTGAGCACACTAGATGCTGGAATGACAAACTTGCGGAGGAAGAATTTACTCCTCCTTCAAGTGCTCACCCATGAGGAAAATTAATCTGACAGAATGTCTTTTTTGTTCCCTCATTGGCAAACTCTACAGTGTGTGACTAAAGGGGGATGCTTCCGGTTGCGCTCCAGTGCGAGCACCTAAACATATGAAACTTGGTAAGAAGAACAAATTTCTAATCTTACACTTACAGATGAGTGGTGTAACAATTGAAACAGGTACTCATACTCATAAATAAGCATCATTTAGAAATGCGAGGTTTTGTATTTTGTTTTGTTTGTATCTATGAAAAGTATTTATTTATGTCTTTCAGTAACACACGAGTGTCTACATAGAAAATGACAGGCAAGGTTATTATTAGCATTTCATTTATCACATTTGTATCACAAACATTTCCTTGAAGATTTGGTAATTAACCGGGAAAGGGAGTGTTACACACCAGGGATCGCTAGTCCTGAAGAAGGCTGGCACGACCCCGGTTGGGGTGATTTACACGGCTGAAACATGTCGACATAACAGGCAGTATAGGAGAAGAAAGGGGTCCTCATTTTTCACCAATACCTTCTCCACCTATTTACATTTGAACCTAACCAGGGAAACTCAGAATAAAGTTTAACAGAAGGTATCTCTGAGTTAGTTTTTAGACTTCACACCACACTGTCTCATGTTTTACTGCACTAGATCCCAACACATTTATGTTTGTTTTTGTGTTTCCCTCCTTTTGCTCCATCCCAGGCGTTGGTGAGCGCAGGCATGTCGTAGCAACCCTATGATAAAGCATGCCACTATCTAGTGGGTGAGGGCAGTTATTTAAGAAACCTTTTGTATCCACAATGATGCTGTGAAGAGACGGGTACAAGTCCTGTGCCACCAGTCTCTCCCTCCTTTCCCCCAGTTGTGTTGATATGTGATTCTTACAGGGAGGATGGGAAATGGGTTGTACCTCTCTCCCCTTCTTGTTTGTGTGTAAAGTACAGAAAGAAGCAAGAGGGGTACAGAAAGAAGCAAGATAGGTGCAGAAAGAAGAAAGAGAAGTACAGAAAGAAGCAATAGAAGTGCAGAAAGAGGCAAGAGAAGTGCAGAAAGAGGCATGAGGCAAGAGAAGTACAGAATAACAATAATAATAATAATAAAAAAAGACATTTGTAGAGCGTGCAGCTACCCCACAAGGGGTGTCCCGTCGCAATAGCAGACAGTAAGAAGGGCAGAGGACAACACAAGACTAATAATTCCGACTAAAAAGCCAGGTTTTTAAGGCCTTTCTGAATTCCTGTTTGGAAAAGAAGTAATAGAGGTGCAGAAAGAGGCAAGAGAACTGCAGAAAGAGGAAGAAAGGTACAGAAAGAGGAAGAAAGGCGCAGAAAGAAGCAAGAAAAGTATAGAATGAAGCAAGAGAAGTGCAGAAAGAGGCAAGTGAGGTACAGAAAGATGCAAGAGAGGTGCAGAAAGAGGCATGGGTGGTGCAGAAAGAGGCAAGAGAGGTACAGAAAGACAAAGAAAGGTGCAGAGAGAGAGGAAGAAAGGTGCAAAAAGAGGCAAGGGAGATACAGAAAGAGGCAAGAGAAGTGCAGAAAGAAGCAACAGAATTGCAGATAGAGGCAAGAGAAGTGCTGAAAGAGGCAAGAGAGGTGCAAAAAGAGGCAAGAGAGGCACAGAAAGAGGGAAGAAGGGTGCAGGAGGAGGCAAGAGGGGTGCAGAAAGAAACAAGAGAGGTACAGAAAGAAGCAAGAGAAGTGTAGAAAGAACCAACAGAGGTACAGAAAGAGGCAAGAGAATTACAGAAATAAGCAAGAGAACTGTAGAAAGAAGAAAGACGAGTGCAGAAAGAGGCAAGAGGGGTGCAGAAAGAAGCAAGAGAGGTATAGAAAGAAGCAAGAGAAATGCAGATAAAAGCAACAGAGGTGCAGAAGAAGGCAACAAAAGTGCAGAAAGAGGCAAGAGAGGTGCACAAAGAGACAAGAGAGGTGCAGAAAGAGGGAAGATGAGTGCAGGAAGAGGCAAGAGGGGTGCAGAAAGAAGCAAGAGAGGTGCAGAAAGAAGAAAGAGAAGTGCAGAAAGAAGCAAGAGAAGTGCAGAAAGAGGCAAGAGAAGTGCAGAAAGAGCCAAGAGGCAAGGGAAGTACAGAAAGAAGTAAAAGAAGTACAGAAAAAGGCAAGAGAACTGTAGAAAGAGGAAGATAGGTACAGAAAGAGGAAGAAAGGTGCAGAAAGAAGCAAGAAAAGTACAGAAATAAGCAAGAGACGCACGAGAAGTGCAGAAAGAGGCAAGTGAGGTGCAGAAAGAGGCAAGAGAGGTGCAGAAAGAGCCAAGAGTGGTGCAAAAAGAGGGAAGAGAGTTGCAGAAAGACAAAGAAAGATACAGAGAGAGGAAGAAAGGTGCAGAAAGAGGCAAGAGTGGTGGAGGAAGAGGCAAGAGAAGTGCAGAAAGAAGCAACAGAATTTCAGAAAGAGGCAAGAGAAGTGCTGAAAGAGGCAAGGGAGGTGCAGAAAGAAGCAGGAGAGGTCCTGAAAGAGGGAGGAAGGGTGCAGGAAGAGGCAAGAGGGGTGCAGAAAGAAGCAAGAGATGTGCAGAAAGAAGCAAGAGAAGTGCAGAAAGAACCAACTGAGGTGCAGAAAGAGCAAAGAGTGGTGAAGAAAGAGGCAGGCAGGTTGCGGAAAGAGGGAAGAGGGGTGCAGAAAGAGGGAAGAGGGGTACAAAAAGAGGCAAAATGTGTCCAGAAAGAACCAGCAGAGGTGCAGAAAGAAGAAAGAGAAGTGCAGAAAGAAGCAACAGAAGTGCAGAAAGATGGCAAGATTGGTGCAGAAAGAGGCAAGAGAAGTACAGAAAGAAGCAAGAGAGGTGCAGGAAGAGGCAAGAGAGGTACAGAAAGAGGAAGAAGGGTACAAAATGAGGCAAGAGAAGTGCAGAAAGAAGCAAGAGAGGTGCAGGAAGAGGCAAGAGAGGTACAGAAAGAGGAAGAAGGGTACAAAAGGAGGCAAGAGAAGTGCAGAAAGAAGCAATAGAGGTGCAGAAAGAAGCAAGAGAACTGCAGAAAGAACCAACAGAGGTGCAGAAAGAGGCAAGAGTGGTGAAGAAAGAGGCAGGCGGGCTGCGGGAAGAGGGGTGCAGAAAGAGGGAAGAGGGGTGCAAAAAGAGGCAAGATGGGTGCAGAAAGAACCAGAAGTACACAAAGAAGAAAGAGAAGTGCAGAAAGAAGCAACAGAAGTGCAGAAAGATGGCAAGATTGGTGCAGAAAGAGGCAAGAGAAGTACAGAAAGAAGTAACAGAGGTGCAGAAAGAGGCAAAAGAAGTGCAGAAAGAGGCAAGAGAGGTGCAAAAAGAGCCAAGAGAGGTGCAGAAGGAGGGAAGAAGGGTGCAGAAAGAGGCAAGAGGGGTGCAGAAAGAAGCAAGCAAGGTGCAGAAAAAGCAAGTAAAAGTGCAGAAAGAACCAACAGAGGTGCAGAAAGAGGCAAGTGAGGTACAGAAAGAACTAAGAGAGGTGCAGAAAGAGGATGAAAGGTACAGAAAGAAGCTAGAAAAGTGCAGAAAGAGGCAAGAAAAGTACAGAAAGAGGCAATAGAGGTGCAGAAAAAGGCAAGAAAGGTGCAGAAAGGTGCGAGAAGAGCAGAAAGAAGCAAGAGAGGTACAGAAAGAGGCAAGAGAAGTGCAGAAAGATTCAAGAGAACTACAGAAAGAGGAAGAAAGGTGCAAAAAGGCACAGAAAGAAGCACGAGTAATGCAGAAAAGTCAAGAGAGGTTCAGAAAGAGGGAGGAGAGGTGCAGAAAGAGGAAGAAAGGCACAGAAAGAAGAAGAAAGGAACAGAAAGAGGCAAGAGAGGTGCAGAAAGAGGCAAGAGAAATTCAGAAAGAAGCAACAGAGTTTCTGAAAGAGGCAAGAAAAGTGCTGAAAGTGACACAATAGGTTCAGAAAGAGGCAAGAAAGGTGCAGAATGAGGGAAGAAGGGTGGAGAAAGAGGCGAGAGGGGTGCAGAAAGAGGGCTGCAGAAAGAATCAAGAGAGGTGCAGAAAGATGCAAGGGAAGTGCAGAAAGAAGCAAGCGAGGTGCAGAAAGAAACAAAATAGCTGCATAAAGATGCAAGGGAAGTGCAGAAAGAGGCAAGCGAGGTACAGAAAGAGGCAAGAAAAGTGCAGAAAGAGGCAAGAGAAGTCCCGAAAGAAGAAACAGATATGTAGAAAGAGGCAAGAGAGGTACAGAAGAAAGAAGCAAGAGAGGTACAGAAAGATGCAAGAGAGGTGCAGAAAGTGGAAGAGATGTGCAGAAAGAGGCAAGAGAAGTACAGAAAGAGTCAGAAAGATGCAGAAATAAGCACGAGAAATGCAGAAAGAGGCAAGAGAGGCTCAGAAACAAGCAAGAGAGGTTTGCACATCATTAGTACCAATTTAACACCCACATTTAGCAATAAGTAACACATGCTCATTCCAGCTTTGCCAAGGGCCTTCCACCACGCTGCAAACATGTTGGCGCATTTTTGGTAACATTTAAGCCGTTTCAGCTAGAAACAAGGTTTTGTTTGTTTAAATCTGCAGATTATGCGGCAGATGGTGGATTATGTGGCAAATGCAGAAAATGTATAACTATGTGAAAATCAGCATGGCCCAACAGTCGCATAATTCCAATGGCCCTCCTCAAACCTCTGACTAGGTCCACAAGTGCTCCTCTGTGTTTGCTTCTTTTTTGGCTCTTTTTCAATTTGTAGTTTAGCTTCTATGGAAATGAGGAAGACTAAACCTGTGGTTACCACTCCACAACACAGACTACCAAACCACATATTCCCACTCCACATAATTCCTATACACTAAATACCACATACTTTCTATCCACATAATTTTACTGCACAACATACCACATAATTCCACTACACACAACATACATCCACTCCACTCCACTCCAAAAAAGATTTCTAAACAACTTTTACATTTACATTGCCAATAGTTCTAACTCTCACAAATGTGAGACCTATTGCATTGCAAATGCTTGTTTAGCAGAGAGGTGGAGAAAGGGGGCTGGGCCTCCAACCAGCTCTCAGGAATACCACTGTGCAGGACTTACAGGAGATACCAGGATTGCTTCTTGGCCCCGAAAGTCCCTCAGGAGGTTCATCCCCCAACCAGTAGTGTGCCAGGAGCACGTTTGCAGAGGGGTGGAAAAAGGGGGGTGTGGCATCCAAAGACTTCTTAACAATCCCACTGTGTGGGACTTACTGGAGTTAACAGGAAGGGTAGTTGCCCAAAAGGACATCCATGGGGGCCAACTACCCATCCTATTACCTCCAGTATGTCCCACACAGTAGGATTGCTAAGTTCTCATAGCAGGCCACGCCCGCTTTGCCCACCACTCTGCAAATGTGGTCCCTGGCATGCTCTTGGATGGGGATTGAAGCGCCCTATGCTGCTTGGGGTCCTTAGGGGCCAACTAGCCTAGCCTACCTGTTACCTCCAGTAAAGCCCACCCAGTGGGATTGCTGAGAGGTGGACACAGTTGGCCCGTAAGGACCCTCACCAGAGAAGGGGACTTCATCCTGCAAACCAGAGTGCACCAGGAGGTGCATTTGCAGAGTCGTGCAGGGAGGGGGGCCTCCAGCGAGTTGCCAGTTTCTTTTTTTAAATTTTTTATTTTAAGAATGGGGCTGAGTGGCCACCCTTCCCTTGACCCTTTTAAGCCACCAATTACGGCCCCGGGGACCTGATCCCATGGGGCTAGGCCTTTATTTTTTTGTTTTTTTATTTAAAGGAGATGGGGGCTGTGCTGCCCCCCTCCCCAGGCCGATTTTGCCCTGGGGACCCCATTCCCCAAGGCAAGGCCATTTCTATTTTTTTTTAAAATATGTTTAAAGGAGGGGGGCTTTGTGGCACCCCTCCTGAGGCCAATTTCGGCACTGGGGACCCCATCCCCCACGGCTTGGCCATTTAAAAAAAAATGTTTACTAAAGGAGGGTGCCATTTTGGGACCCGGGGCTTGGCCTCTTCATTGGGAACTGCAGGGGGAGCCCCAATGCCCCCATGGTCCCTGCTGGCTCCCCGCCTCCTGCGGGAGCTGGCATTGCTTTTGGACAGAGGGAGCTGCTCACATGCAGCTCCCTTTACCCAAAAGCAATTCTGTTTCGCTTCCTGGAAGCAAGAGAAGTTTTCCTGCTCTCGCTTCCATGAAGCGAAGCAGTGTTTGCTATGGCATGGTGGGAGCAGTGCTCCCGCCATGCTATAGCAAACTTCAGTGTCCCGGGGTGGGCACCCTGGGGGGTTGCGGTCCTCAGGGCCATGGAGGGCTCCATGAGGGGGGCCGCACGGCCCTCCTCCAACATCTTTAAAGCTCCATGGAGGTGGTGGTCCCTGGGGCAGTTTGGGGGGCTTGAGCCCCCCCACACTTACATTTTTTAAAAGTATCCCCAGGGAGATAGTGGGCCCTGGGGCTTGGGACGGCCTATGAGGCCCCCGCCCATTAATAAATAAAGCCCTGGTGAGATGGCGGTTCCTGGGGCTGGAGGGGGCCACGTGGCCCCCAAGTTTCATGATTAAAGCCCCGGGGAGGTGGTGATCCCTGGGGCTGCTCCCCATCTATTTACATTATTGCCCCGGACCTGGCCCACCCGGAGGCTTTAAGAAATGAAGCGCAGGAGACCGTTCTTTTTTTTTTTTTAAAGAAATTCGTCAGGATTTGCGGACCCGACGTGACTCCCGCTGAAAAAAAAATGCTTTTTTTGGCCCTGAGCAGGCCTAGTGGGTCAGGGTGTTTCTACCCTGCCCCATTTTCTTATTTTTATTGTTTTTCTTAACCATTTTCCTTGTGACTCGGTACAGTGGAGAAAATATGTTTTGGGACCCCCTTTTTTCTCAGTCCCTGCTTAACGAATCACCCTAAAACTTTCAAGACTGGAGCTGACCTGAGCGCCCCATTAGTTTTGAAAATTTCTCAAAGATTCGTCAAACGGTGCAAAAGATATTGGCAAAAGAAAAAACACTTTTCCTATGGAAACTAGGTCCTAACTATAGCTACCTACTGGTGGCCTCAGGAGGGGGGCCATGCTGCCTCCCTCCAAAATAATAAAAAAAATCAAGGCTGGCCAGGCCACGGGGGATGGGTTCCCTGGGCCATAATTGGCCTCAGGAGGGGGGCCCCGCAGACCCTCTCCAAAATAAAAAGAAAAAGGAAAGGCTGGCCAGGCCCTGGGGGATGGGGTCCCCAGGGCCAATAGTGGCACAGGAAAGGGGGGCCACATGCCCCCCCCTGTAATAAAAAAAGTTAAAAAAATTATAAAGAGGCAAAGCCCCGGGGGATGGGGTCCCCAGGGCCGAAATCGGCCTTGGGAGGGGGGCCGTGCGGCCCTCTTCCCGCTTTTTGTTTTTTTATTAAAACATAAAATGTCTCTGGCCCTGTGCGATGGGGTACCCAGGGCCCACACAATTTTAAGAGAAGGGGTCAAGACAGGCCCCCTTCTAAGCGAGAAAATAAAATGAGAAAAAAACGGCATCTTCTCCGGAGACCCCGCCCCCTCCCTCCACCACTCTGAAAATGCACCTCCTGGCATGTTCTGGGTCGGGGGATTAAGTCCCCTAGAATCTTAAGGGTCCTTAGGGGCCAACTAGCCCACCAGGTATCTCCAGTAAGCCCCACACAGCGGGATTGCTGAGAGGTAGTCCAAGGCCATGCCCCTTTTTAAACCATTCTGCAAACGCGCCTCTTGGCACATTGCTGGTGGGGCGATGAGTTCCTCTTGTGTCCTGAGGACCTCAGGACTAGAGTGGACTTCATCCCCTGAGCAGCAGTGCGCCAGGAGGTGTGTTTGCAGAGTAGTGTAAAAAGGGGGCATGGCCTCGGACCACTAGCAGCAATCCAGCTGTGTGGGCCTTACTGGAGGCACCTTGTGGGCTAGTTGGCCCCCAGGGACCCTCAGGATTCAAGGGAACGTAATCTCACAACCCAAAACATGCCAGGAGGTGCGTTTGCAGAGTGCTGGACAAAGGGGGCATGGCCTGTGTCCATCTGTCAGCAATCCCACTATCTGGGGCTTACTGGAGGTAACAGGTAGGCTAGTTGGCCCTTAAGAACCCCCAGCAGCAAAGGGGACTTCATCCCCATCCAACAGCCCGCCAGGAGGCACTTTTACAGAGTGGTGGAGAAAGGGGGCATGGCCTTTGTCCACCTGTCAGTAATCCCACTATCTGGGGCATACTGGAGGTATCAGGTAGGCTAGTTGGCCCCTGAGGAATGCCAGCAGCGAAGGAAACTTTAATCCCCATCCAAGAGTGCGCCAGAAAGTGCGTTTGCAGAGTGGTGGGGAAATGGGGCATGGCCTGCTATGAGAACTTAGCAATCCTGCTATGTGGGACTTACTGGAGGTAATAGGAGGGGTAGTTAACCCCCAAGGTTGACCTTTGGGGACAACTACCCCTCCTGTTACCTCCAGTAAGTCCCACACAGTGGGATTGCTAAGAGGTCTTCGGAGGCTACGCTCACCTTTCTCTACAACTCTGCAAACATGCATCCTGGCACAGTACTGGTTGGGGGATGAAGTCCACTTTACTCCTGAGGGACTTTGGCGGCCAAGTAGCCCTCCTGGTACCTCCTGTAAGTCCTACCCAGCGGAATTCCTGAGCACTAGTCGGAGGCCCAGGCCCGATTCTTCACCACTCTGCAAACGTGACTACTACGTTATAGTTAGAAATTATCATATAAAAAACCTTAGAAATTCACCGAAAAAAACATAGGTTTCAGGGACGTTATAGTTAGAAATTAGCATTTAAAAAACCTTAGAAATTCGCTGAATAAACATAGGTTTCAGGGACGTTATAGTTAGAAATGAGCATTTAAAAAACCTTAGAAATTCACTAAAAACATTGGTTTCAGGGACGTTATAGTTAGAAATTAGCATTTAAAAAACCTTAGAAATGTACTGAAAGAACCATAGGTTTCAGGGACGTTATGATTAGAAATTAGCATTTAAAAAACCTTAGACATTCACTGAAAGAACCATAGGTTTCAGGGACGTTATAGTTAGAAACTAGCATTTAAAAAACCTTAGGCATTCACTGAAAAAACCATAGGTTTCAGGGACGTTATAGTTAGAAATTAGCATTTAAAAAACCTTAGAAATTCACTGAAAAACCATAGGTTTCAGGGACGGTATAGTTAGAAATTAGCATTCAAAAACCTTAGAAATTCACTGAAAAAAACATAGGTTTCAGGGACGTTATAGTTAGTTGGACACTTCACTCGGTGAGTGAGTGGATGTGTGTAGACCTATGAATCAGTGAGTGGGTATGTACTAACTGGTATTGGTGTGTCTATGGTTTCGAGAATGGTAGCCGGAATTTTAGAGTGGGTGTATGAAAGGTTATATGAGGGTGTGAGGAGGTGCATCAGATATTAAGTGGATGATGTCATCAGTGATGTCATTTGAGATGTTATCAGTGATGTCACTGACCATGTCATGAGTGATGTAATATGTGACGTCATCAGCAGTGCATTGCTGGGGTGCGAGTTATAGTTAGCTCAACTAACTATAACTGCCCAATTTCTCTGGTTTTGTAAGAGTGAAATGTCCAACTAACTATAACGTCCCAGAAACCTATGGCTTTTTCAGTGAATGTATATATATATATACATACATATATATCATCAAAAACCAGATGCCCAAGATGGTATGACTGAATAAACAGGATGCCCTCTATGGAGTTTGGGGAGGAAGATGATACTTCCAGCGCTGGCAGTGGTGCTGTTTGCCATGCACCACCAGCGATCTGGCAGCACACCAGCATGCCGCAACCCTCTTTAATCAGATTTAACAGGCAGGCATGCCCCCATACTAGGAGAGTGGCGATGGAGACGAGGAAGTGGCCGAAGTGGAGAGAAAGGTTCAACGCTGGGAGCAGAGGCTACCTTGGCGAGGACTGGAGTTCTTGCATGAAAGGCTCAACCTCACTCTAGGAATACCTCCCTTGTATTGGAGTTGGGCACTGTGGATGGCATTGGCCAAGCGGTGGGGTCTTGGGACTCCAACACTGGATGTCAGACTTATCCACATTGGACAAGGGACTTCAAGTTAAAATACTCACTGTAGCCTTTATGTGCAAACTTGAAGCTCTGAGAGCAGAGTCTTATTTAGATCACGAGGGCTGAATGTCCCTCAACCAGAAAGGTATGAAAGAAAGTTAAAAGTGCGCCTGCAAGGCGGCTGGAATGTGATTAACAGCGTTTTAAGACCAATTTTAGTGCATGCGGTTTTCTTCATTTAAAGAGACTTAATTGCGGTCTTTGCAGCTGAGGATTCGAATTACATTCCAGTCCGGTTTTTACATGTACTTTTAAGAAGCATTTTTTAAAAAAAAGATTTTTATTGGCATTTACGTGTAGAATTTCAAGATGCAGTAGTTGACAAATGTAATAGTTCGAATATCTGTTGATTTGGGCAATCGGCCCTTAGCATACTACAGGTCGTACCCTATGGGAGTATGCAAAAAAGACAATCTTTACAGTGAACCAGCATTAGAGCTACCCCGTGTATTCCATGCCGATGCATGGGCAGTTCCACCCACTCCATCTAACAGTTAACCATATCTGAACTGTATCCGTTCGAGGTCCCTGGGACCTGACAGTTATCAGTAGATAAAAACTATAATGAAAGCCTTTCCATGGGAGTCAACTGCACATGCCACTACATAGTGAAGCATTAAACTCTAACTTCAGAAAAGAAAAACATGAAACCAGTCCTCTCATATGCTGTCTGCAACCCCATTACTCTCCATGCAGGGGTGCTCATTCTCTACCCCCGGCAGACCCGGGCGAGTCACCCGGTCATGTTGAGGTAACACCAATTGCAATCTCCATCGGTGATCCACAGGTGTACCCGGGGGCAATCAGGGGGGAGGAGGGGAGAGAGGGAATGGAGGGGGAGGAAGGGGAGAGGAGGGGGGCATGACACAAGCAGGTCAGATGGGCAGAGTCAGTCCAAGCCTGAGTCTGAAATCATGCTGTCGCTCTTTTAACAGTCTTCCACTCTCCTCCCTATGCCCTCCTATAACTAGGTCTCCTGTGCCGAGGCCGTCCCGCTCCCTCCCCCTCACTACTAGGGTGGCTCGGGTACTCCCAATTAAACAGTACTTCACTCCAAGCTTCGGCAATGGGGCACCTACGCAAGCCCTTCAGTTCTTCTCTGCGCAGTGCCCTGCCCTCCGCTGCTGCCCAGCGCTGGACCTCCAGTGTCCAGGACCCTGACCATGGCCCCATCGCTGATTTTCAAGAGATCGCAATTCACCGCCTGGCCAATGCTAAAGACAAATCAATGATCCAACTCCCTAACTTACGCTTAGGTGGCCTGGGATAATGTCCCAGAAGGCAGACCTCCACAGAGAAGGCCAGCACACGGCCCAGTGTATCATTGAGTCTAGTCAGCACTGCTTCCCAAAAATGTTGCACAATCATGCAACTCCAAGTCATATGGAGGAAGTCTGCATCTAGTTGTCGGCATCTTGGGCATTCCCTAGACTCACCTTCAAATGCAGCCTGCAGGCGATGCGGGGTCATGTATGTCATATGGACATAATTAAACTGTAGGTATTTGAGATGGGAATTGCGGGAGATCCTCTTAGGGGATCCCAAAACATGCCTCCATTCTGCATCAGTGAGCTGTCTATTAAGGTATCTCTCCCATTTCCCCCGCAAGGCCAGCAGTGGGGATAGAGATGGCTCCACAAGAGTTGCATAAAACCACTTAATTTGGTGGCCGGCCGTGCCCAGTGTGACCATGGACTGAAGGACCCCATGCACCGCCAGTTCCTCCCGCCCTGCTCCCCATAGTCACTCAAACGTCCGTACTAGTGTCTCGTACATGAGGAACTGTCCAGGAGGCAATCCATAGCCCTCCACTAACTCAGCAAATGGGAGTAGGCATTTATCCTGAAAACAATCCCCAGTTGTATCAATCCCAGATTTCGCCCAAACAGACAGTTGTTCCGCTCCCAGGAGCACTTGCGGCTCTCCATGAGGTAACCCTATCAATGGCAACATCGGGGTGTATCTTGGGCCAGCTGGAAGGTGGGCCATACATCTCTTCCAACATCCCAAAGCGGTGGTCTGCAAATTCGATGTACAGGGCACCTTGGTGTCCGGGTTCAACAACTTAGCCAATAATAGTCTAGGATGCTGCCCTGGTTCTGCCAAGTAGGTACCTTCCTGGTTTACTCATTCCAACCACTGCACCAGCCACTGTAGTTGCGCAGCCAGCTGGTAAAATTCAAAATCCGGCACCCCTAAACCTCCCTCTGCTAAGGGACATCTCAATGTCTGCAGTGCTACTCTGTGTCTCCCATCTGCCCAGATAAGATCATACACAAGTGCGTCCAGTAGCCTGAACCAGCCCATAGGTATCAAAACCAGTAAATTGACGTAGAAGAACAACAACCGGGGCAACATTACCATCTTCGTTAGAGAAATTCTGGCCATCAGGGGTAATCTCAACGAGCTCCAAAAGGTCACACTGGAGCACAGAGAGCGCATTGCTTTCCACAGGTTACCCTCAGTCATATCCTCCAGGGAATGAAAAATCTGAATTCCCAGGTACCGAAAAAAGGCCAGTGTCCAGTTATATTCAGCAGGAAGATCCTCGGGTCGAGGGGAGGGCCCAGCCACTGGGAACAAATGCGTCTTCCGGTGATTCACCCGTAACCCGGACAGGCCTCCAAACCCCTCCAACAACGCAAAAGCAGAGTTCGCCCCTCTGGTGGCATCATTAAGGTAAATCAGCCAATCATCTGCGTACAGGCAAATTGTATAATTCCTTCCATTCAGTGTAATTCCTAATCACATGCCTCCCACTCTGAAAAGTGCCGCCAACGGTTCCACTGCCAGTGCGAACAGCAACAGTGACAAGGGACATCCCTGACGAGTGCTGCGAGTTATTACGTATTCTCGGGAGATAATGCCACCAGTCTTAACCCGTGCCTTTGGAGACATGTACAACAACCGGACCCACTTCAGCCAGCACTCACCCAGCCCCATCCTCCGCATTACCTCCAAGAGGAAGTCCCAGGTAACTGTATCGAATGCATTCTCCAGATTACTGAGAGGAGCGCAGCCCCAGGCAGGTCTTTTGCCTCAGAATGATACAAAACTGAATACAGCCGGCGCAAATTAAACAAAGGATTGCGGGAGGGGACAAACCCCTTCTGATCCAGGTGAATCAAGTGCGTCATGTGGGAAGAAATATGAGAGCTAGTACCTTGCAAAGCAACTTAAAGTCGGTGTTAAGCATAGACAACGGTCTATAATCCCGCACTCCGGCGTCCAGGCGCTCAGTCATTGGGAGTGGTATCAAAGTAGCGGACAGTCCACCCAGCCAGCAGGCTTCATTATACATAGATACCAGGCGAGGGGCCAGCGCTGCGCAGTATTTTGTAAGCAAATCAGCAGGTAGGCTATCCGGGCTCGGTGTCTTACCACCGGCGAGCAGGGTTATGGCTCCCCTGACCTCCTGAAGTGTGACCGGCCCCCCAGATTGTCCACAGCATCTCTCTCTACCTCCACTAGAGCCAAGGGAGTGAAGAAGGCAGCAATCTCCTCCCGCGATGGAACAGGCGGCGCGGTATAGAGCGTTTCATATTATGCCTGAAAGGCCCCATTAATCTTATCCGGATCATACTCCACCCTATCCTCTGCCACTCTAATCCGGGTAATCGGAGATCCCCTGGACTCGGGTCTAATAAGCCATGCCAATAGACTCCCCGCCTTCCCCTCCTCACCCTGCACCCTTTCCATATAGGCTCTATAATCGTGTGCACGGAGCCTATCCAGGACTTCATCATACTGCGTACGTTTGGCCTGTAATTGCTCATGAGTCCTGGGGTCTGGCCCCTGCACATTATCTAGGGTTTGCATGTCCCCCTCTATCCCGGAAAGCTCTCAGTGGAGTTCCCTCTGTATCCCCACGGTCTGCCCCATACCATGTCCCCGCACCACCACCTTAAAAGCCTCCCATTCAACTAGAGCCGTAGAGGCAGTGTCCACATTCTCTGTGAAGTATGTATCTATGGCCATACTCAATGATTCTGCAAACAGCGGATCATCCAAGGCCACTGGGCTAAGTCGCCAGGCAGGTATCGGGGGCCTACATTTCAGGGGGTGGAGAGTCATCAGTAGAGGGCTATGATCTGAGAAAGTATGGCCAAGGTATTCAGTAGAATGAGTGAGGGAGCCAATCAGATGTGAGCACCAGAATACATCAATCCGGGTGGGAAGCTTGTGTAAGTGTGAATAATAGGAATACTATCTGTCCCTAGTATGCTGCAATCGCCATATGTCATGTAGATCCCAGTGTTCCATCCACTCCCGTAGCCCCACTGCTGTCCTATGTGACTGTGCGCCCACCAGGGGGGATGAGAGCGGACCAGACACACATCCGCCACGCAATTAAAATCACCCCCAGTACCAACTGTCCCACTGCAATGTCTGCTATATGTGCCGATAAAGATGTCAGGTATGTCAATTGATCGTGATTGGGAGCGTAGCAGCAGCAAATAGTCACCGTCCCAGTAGTCGCTCCGCCACCAGTACATATCTACTGGCATCATCCACCAGGGTACGAGTCATCTCAAAGGGAACCCTGGGGGGTACACACACCGGCACACCCCTAGCAAATGCCGAATATCCTGTGGCATAAACTTGCCCCCTCCATCGCCTCCTCAATCGGTCCACCTCTTCATGCATCAAATGAGTTTCCTGTAACAGGGCAATCTGCATTCCCCTGCGCTTCCAATAATTATAAATGTTATAACGCTTAGCCATGGAGCCCATACCTCTAATATTCCAGGTAAGTATTGTCACCTCCTGTTGCGCCGTCGTCATACCAATCATCCCAACAACCCCCCCTAGCCAGCACCCCCAAAGCAATAAGATCCAATAGCAAAGCATCCCTCCACGTGAGAGGCATATCTGTAGGACCGTAACAACCCCAAACACAAAACAACTCCCTGGGCCCTGGGCAATATGGCAACGGCCATCTGCCCAAACTCTACCTGCACAAAGTCAAACAGTGAATGCCAAACCTAACGTGGTGAAGACCTCCAGGGGGGGTCGCAGCTCTACTAGTTCGGCAAAGCTAAAGCAAACTACAGCAGACCAATCAATGGATACAGTAATACACAACCTCCGTTGGCACCGGCCCAGCTTCAAAGTGGCAAAGCCGCGCAGTCCAGCCTCCTATGTTACATAATATCATCCGCCGTGTGCGGGGTCACCACTGGGAGTTCCAGACTACCCTTGTCCGAAGAGTCCGACTCGGAGCCTCCTGACCCCTTCGTGGACCTTGAGCCCCAGTCCGACGGAGAGTCCCCCTTCCGGGCTATTTTAACCACAGCCTGGAGTGCTGCCGCACGCTCCATCTCCGTATATGACGAGGTGGGCTTCATCACCCCAATACGTTCAGACCATCTGTGGAATCTTTTCCCTGATCCGCGATCTCTCAGTGGCTGCTGTGGTTTCGGCGCCCGGCCTGGTTGCTCCTAGCAGTAGGCCTCACACCAATCCGAAGCCGCCTGGGGACTGTCGCAGAAGTGAGTCGTGCCATCCACCACCACGCGGAGCTTAGCCGGGAACATGAGCAAGTTCTGAATACCCTCTGCATGGAGTGCCTTCTTAACCTCAAAGTAGGAGGCCCATTTCCGCTGGACCTCCAGTGTGTAGTCCGGGAACATGGAAACGTTGGCGTTGTCGACCACAAATGTGCCGCATGCACGTGCTCTCTGTAGGATGATCTCCCTGTCCCTATAGTGAAACAGCATAGCCACCACTTGTCTCGGGGGTGGCCCGGTGCCAGAGGGCGGGCAGACACACTGCGCTCTCTCCAGCGTGAAGAACTGCGTCAGTGCTCCCGGGGCCACCATCTCTTAGAGCCACGGCTCCTGATATGCCACCATGTCCTCCTTCTCAACCCCCTCCGGAAGGCCAAGAATGCGCAAGTTGTTGCATTGATTACGGCCCTCCCCATCCTCCGCCCGCCGCTCCAGGATCTGGACTCGATCTGTCAATTCCGCCACCTGCAGTGAGAGGGCCCAATGGCCCGGTGCTAGCTCCTCAAATCCGGTTTCCACCACCTTCACCCTCTCATTGAGTTTCTGGTGTTCAGCGCGCAAGAGGCCAAGGCCCACCAACACCGTGCTAATATCTTGGTGGAGAGTGGTTTTCATGTCCGCAATAGCCTCCAGTATCTTGGAGAGTTGTAGCTGGATAGGGTCCGTCCTCGTCTGGGGCTCAGGGCTACCTCGCGCCTGATCCATTAGGGTCTCCTCATGTTCAGGTGTGGTTCCAGCTTGTTTCCCCCGTGGCATCCCCATGGTGTCAGAGGAAAATGGTAGGGAGGCCCAGCAAGCACCAGTTATGGACAGTGCAACCCACACCTGGGTATGACCAAGGCGGCATGGAGTCGCACCCAGGAGCCCAATCCCAGCAGGGCTCCTGGGCAGGGCAGCAGGGCGGTGACCCGCCTGGCCGTGGTGGCCGCTCTACACACAGTCCAGAAAAGACAAAAAAGGGAGGGGGTGAAGCTACCTGTTCTTCGAGGACTCCACCCCCCATGGTTAATTAGTTTTCACTTATGATCTGCACTTTTAATTGTGTATTGTTGAGTTAGTTAGATGAAGGTGCCCTTTCCACTCTTCTCAGAAGAGGTTCTCCTTTTCTCCTGCCCAAAATATTTAGACTCTTGGGCAAATCCATTCTCACTTACTTGACTGAATCTTTATTTGTTTCTGCCTTTTAGAGGCTTTACCTGCTGACACCTTCTGCCTGATGTCTCCCCAACTTGCCTGACTTCTTAGCTAAGCATATTAGGGAACTTGCCTTCATGGAAAGCTGTGCCTGCTTCATTTGATTTATGAAAACTGTTAGACCTGTCAGCCTTAGGGGATTCTTAACCCAAAGGTTTTGTCTTTTTCCCATAATTCTTTGTGCTGAAATTCATTTTTGTTGGCCTTAGGACTCTGTGCACTTCACCACAGCTAACCAGTGCTAAAGTGCTTGCGCTTTCCTCGCTAAACATGGTAATATTGACCTACAAATTACTGGCACATTTAATTTACTAATAGGTCCCTTGTACAGTGGTATACCATATACCCTGGGCATGTAAATTAAATGCTATTAATGGACCTGCACCACTTATTATGCCACCCACTTACGTAGCCCCTTAACACATTACTCAGGCCTGCTATTTCATCCTGAATGTAGTCTTAAACTGCCAATTCGACTTGGCACTATAGCCCCATTGCCAAGCCTTAAACTCCCCTTTCATTGCATATAGGTCACGTCTAAGGTAGGCCCTATGAGGCCCATTTATGTTTTACTTGTCCTGGTAGTGAAAAACACCTACATTGATTTTTTATTTCTGCAGGACTTACCTGTCCCAGATAACATTGGGTTACATTATTACATTTAATAAGTGCTTACTTTTGATTGGGTACAGACAGCATTTTGTATTTATGAAATTGTAATTAAAAATCCTCTTTAATTGGTAAAATTGGATTTTAAATTACAATTTTGAAAATGCCACTTTTGAAAGTTGACATTTTCTTGCCCTTAGCTAATTGGTGCCTGTAGCCTTCCCCACATCACATGACTGGGTATAGTTGGCAGTTATGCTTTGTGAATTTCTCCTAGACAGTCATACAATAGAAGAACTGGTGGTGCCTGAATTGGCCATCTCCTGGCAGAATGGGGGGCAGAGCTGGACCCAGCCACACTTGAACTGAATAGGCTGTGCTCTCCCTTCACACAAAGGGCTAGTCACCCCCACATTGTCTCTGCATCTACCTTGAAGCCAGGGCAGGGAGTCAAGAGATTCTAAGCACTTCAAATAGAAACATCTAGAAACTGCTCCCACATCAAAGAAGGCACCAGGTATAGGAATAGGGCCCTCAGAACCACTCTTCAGTTCATAAAGTTGGGTGATGGCTCCAGATTATCAAGAAAGCTGAATACAGACAAAAGCTTAAAACAAGGATCTATTTATGTCTGACCTGACACAACGGCTTGATATGATCAATTCTCATCCACTGCAATAGGGAAAGTTATCATTATCACATCTTTCATATTCAGATGATGTGGTGATAATGAGCCTAACTAAGGTTGGTCTTTGAAGGTCATTAACAGAATTGACGGAATATATAACAAGCAACAAACTAAAAATTAACCCATCAAAAGTAAAACAATGTTTATCAGCAATCGTCCAAGCACCAAGCAGAACATCTGGCTTGATGATAAACTGTTAGAGGAATTAACCAGTTATAAATACTTGGGGTTTTACATGGATAACAGATTAAAACATCGAGAACAGAAAAAGTATGTCACAGAGAACTAGTGCATTAGCTTTCGTCTTTAGGACCCTGGGAAAACAACTGAAGGGGCCATCCTACAAACCTCTGCTTGCCGTGATAGTGGCTAAAACGCTGCCAACAATAACGTATGCCAGCATTGCTTCATACGGTAAAGATTCTGTAATTCTGAATAAACTGTTAATTGCAACCTATAAAAAGGTCTTCCAGATCCATTAGTCAGCATCAGCAGCCCAGGTGTGACTTGAATTTGGTCTTATAAATGAAACACTAGGGAGAATGTATAACACAATAAAGCTCTAGTATTGATAGAAACTGAATACAGTGTGCTCCCTACTCATTAAGGCCCTATGGACAGAACTTGAAAACAATAAAAAATCAGCATATAATCAATATCTCCAAAAACGTTAACATCTACCTGTACGGCCGAACTATGGAACAATAATCTCCCTTTTTCAACTTTTAAACAAGTCATAAACAAAACAGCAAAATTCCATTCCTTGCTACTCGACAAAAACATCTTCAGCCTTAGATTGCATGCCTGGATGATTATTAAAAATTATAAGACCCTTGCACCACACCTTACTTAAGTATTACTTTTTATGTAAATCTAAAAAGACAGCTGATGGCCCTACGCTTTAGGAAATTATCATCGATTGTGGACCAGCCCAGCTGGGTACATAAAGGGCCTACAATATGCCGTTTTTGGGCAGTAAAAAAGAGGACCTTATTAATTTAATCTGCATATGCCCCTAACTTTATGAAGCAGGAGTCACTTTATTAAGAAAAGCCCTAATTATCAGAGGAATAAGGACTTAAGTACATGCAGAGCTGCTATAATGCAAGGGCTAGATCCGTCAGATCATCAAAGGGGCTGCAAGCTCACAAAATTTCTAAACCTTCACGACCAGGCTTTGAAAACCGAAATTCAATAGGAGCATTGACCATATCCTTTTATAATGAAGTGGTGACATATTATGGTTTTAATGTTCGAAAAAACATAAAATCAATATGTAATTAAATACTGTATTGAATTAGTTAGCCAGAGGTCTTATGCCTTACCGCGGAACAAAGGTTCATTTAATTCATCAAATCGTTATAATATTCTATTTTACTATGAATGCTTTTATAAAGTAAAAAGTGTTCTGTTGAATTCGGAAACTAAATTAATTGTGGATCAAATATTTTAGATTATCATGAGCTATGACTGAAGTTTATTTGACCTCTGTTTAAGATGGTATTGGATTTTATTAACTATGATCAGGAACATTACTGGCTGCACAGGAAGACTATCTATCATGAGGAGCAACAGTGTATATTGTGGATTGTGAACATTTTCTGAATTATTAAGAAATTGTATTGTACAAGTTAGGAACTTCATTGGATGTACATGAATACTATTGATCGTAACTAGCGAGGGTGTATACCCTAAAATGTAAAATCTTGTCTTAAAAGCACATTTTATTATACTTTTTTTTATCTATGTGTAAATTGTTATGGTTTTAATTAACGAAACAATAAACATTCAAATAAAAAAAAAATCACTCTTCAGTTCACTTTCTGGACCTGCGGAAGGATTCTCGGAGGAATGCCTGCTGCTGTGGCCTGCTGCGTACTTCCCAAAACTGCTTTGCTGCATCTGGAAAGACTGATTTGCTGCCTGGAGCCTGCCTTGGACCCTCAGAGGCCTGCCCTGCTGCTTGAGCCCTGATTTATCACCTGAACACAAGACTACCAGAGTGACTCCAAACGCTAGTTTGCTGGCCTCCTCTTCACAGCTACAGGGATATAACAGGCTTCCACCATCTTGAACCTGGACCTGGACCCAGCCTGAGTGAGTCCTAACCCCTCCAAGTGCTGCCCCTTCAGTCCTGGACCCTTGGTGTTGGTTCTAAACATGCTCAAAACCTTGGGAACTATTGGGCTAAAAACTGCTCTGAGAACCGAGGGAAGACCTGAGGTGCATCTCCGATCGACCTTCCTTCGCAGTAGTTCGTTACGTTCTTCTCCACAGCATCATATCCTGTTCAGCGGTGCTTTGCTAAAGGGGACACAGGCCTTCCGGAACTCTCTTTTGCTACAGCCTCCTACCTCATCTCGCTGGAGATTTTTGACTTCCATAAAAGTGACTAAGTCGAGGGGGCATGGCCAAGACGCGAATGGAGTGAGACGTGTTCTGCTGTGTCTCCACTCCATCGCGTCCTTCTAAAGCTATTTGTCCTGGCCATCGGTGTTGCTGCGCTTAACCAGACGCACCGCCCAGCAGGGGAGTGATCGGAGGTGACTTTGAGTGCTGTGAGGCGATCCCGCTGCCACTGGGAGATCCACGATCCGCGACCTGGGACGGATGCAGCGCGAAGCACCACTGCCATCTTGCTGGAGGAGCGGCCTGCCGGGGCACTCTGCGGCCTGCCGCTGCTGCACTGGGGGGCCGAACCCCTAGTCGGGAGTGCCCCTGGAGCTGGGATAGTGCAGGTGGGGGGCCCTTGACCCCCCCAAAAACGAAAGCGGAGACTGCGGACCCCGAGACCCCAGTGAGGCCTCCCCTTCCAGTGGAGGATCTGCGCCGGCGGAGGGGCAGGCCGGAATCTGAATCCTGGTCACAGAGGGCCTGAGCACACATCCGGGCCTGCCGTAGCCGCACAGAAGGGAAAAGCTGCAGCATGTGGAATAACCCCCGACGTGGCTCTGGAGTGACGAATCGGCCGCACCCTCGGATAGAACACTGCATTTGTCCCCCTTGAGTGGCGGTTCTCTGGGTGGTGGACTGAGCTGGAGGCCATCCTTATACTTCAACCACTGGGGCTTGATGCCGTGAACATCCTGACATCGTGGGCTCCACTTGGTGAGTGCGAGAACGGGGCCTATCCTGTGGATCGTAAGGCACCTACGTTGCTGCCTGATGACACGGGTCTCGCCGCGAGGGGTGACTGCAGCGAGCCTCACTGCTGCTCTTTGTTTTCCTTTTTGCAGAGCCTTACCACTGCGCTTGATGTGATGAGATCCTGGGCCATATCTATAGGAGGTGATTGCTGACTGGATTCCCCCATGGTCTTGGTCCCTGTGAAGGGATTCCCACCACATTGTCGCGAATACTCAGCAGTGCGCATTAGAGCGGACCTGCGGTTGCAGGAACTGAGGGCCGGATGCCACTTTGTGTGCCTACTCTTCAACAGAACCAGGTCAGTGCGGACAGGGGGAGCGGTGAAGGGGGCTCGGCAGACCAACGGTAGGCCCCACATATGTTCCCGCGCCCATAGAAGTTCTGGGACAGCTGTGGTAAGACGCTGGGACTTTGGGAGATAACCGACTCCCCTTGCGATTGTCTGGAAGAGCAGCAGAATCCCTCCGGCACTGTGGCACGTCTATAACCTGTGGGCATAGCGTGTTGCACCCTGCGTTTGCTCAGATCACTGATAGTTGAACTAGTGGGGGTACTCACACCCCTTCCTGTTGCTTTTTATCCTTGGTGGAGATTAAACGCTGTATCACGACCTATTTTCACTGTTATTGATCTCTTAGCCGAGGCACCCTCAGGCCATGGGAGGTTTCCTGCGCGAACTGGCTGGGACGTTGTCCTAGAGCAATCTTCAATCATGCCTCTGAAAAATAAGGCCAACAAGGACTCTGACCCTTTAGTGTCCACGGACAAGGACAACCCGGTAACCTCTCTGTGGTCCAAACCCAACTTACAAACACAGGCTGCATCTGCTCCTATGGACTCTACACCAGAGAAGCCCCATCCTGATTCACCGATCACGCAGGCCTATGTGACCTCATTTCTCTAAGAGATTAAGGATGAAATCGGCTCTCTCCGACAAGACTTCAAAACTGGGCTACAGGATATACGGAGAGAGGTCACGGAGATCGGTGGATGAGTGGACAACCTTGAATGCACCATGGATGCCAGGTCTGAGGATCACGAGAGCCCATGGAGAAGGATGGCGGAACTTGAAGACCAAAACATTAGCCTACAACTCTAACAGGAAGACCTCAAAAATCAGAGTAGGCGAAACAACTAACGCATCAGGGGGGTCCCTCAGGGAGGGGAGGCCAAAGATATCATGGCCTTCACGGCAGACCTCCTACAGGCCATTCGTGAGAATGAAGAGGCATCTCCACCCATACTCGACAGAGCCCCTCGAAGTCCCTGGTCCCAGAAACAGACCTGACTTCATTCCCGACATCCTTATTAGGGTCCAGTTCTTTGCCGAAAAAGAAGCCATTTTGAGGTCTGAGGAGAGATTTTTGGCAAAGGAGGTATCGTATCAAGGATACTGGTTCACTTATTGCTACTGGCTATTTGGAGCTTATTTTCCATAACATTACAGACTGATCTGATATACTATTGCTACCTAAGTGTCAGGTTTTTGAACCATTATTACTTACTCGGAATTTGAAATATTTTAATATAGAGCTTTGACATCCTACACCTCGACTAGATATATGGGAATTTTATAAGATGTTTACTTCTAATTTTGGACATAACTTGACTTTTGGAATGGACATATTGCACCTCGTACTGTTATATGAGCACTGACGAAGTTCCCTCAGTGGAACAAAACGATTTGGCTGACATCCACGTTTCATTATCAAGAAAAATAAAAGGATACTTTTTTAACACGCTTGGAGGACATTTACTTTGTTTCTTGGTGCACCTTCCCCTTTCATATAAGGATTACGTTTTTGGTCTCCAGTAGAGCTTAACTGCAGCAAGCTCTGGGTGTGACTGCACAAGACTCTAAATGTTTAAGAGAACTTGGGATTTGATGTGCTGAACCTGTGGTCAGCCGTTGATGGTGTCATTTTTGCTATTTCAAAAATCAGAGTAGGCGAAACAACCTACGCATCAGGGGGGTCCCTCGGGGAGGGGAGGCCAAAGATATCATGGCCTTCACGGCTGACCTCCTACAGGCCATTCGCGAGAATGAAGAGGCATCTCCACCCATACTCGACAGAGCCCCTCGAAGTCCCTGGTCCCAGAAACAAACCCGACTTCATTCCCGACATCCTTATGAGGGTCCACTTCTTTGCCAAAAAAGAAGCCATTTTGAGAAAGATTCAAGGGGTTATTACCCTCTCATACAATGGTTTCTAGGGTACAGATCTTTCAGGACCTAGCCCCTGCCACTCTGCGAAGGAGGAAGGACTTCAAGCCAGTCATGGATAAACTTCGGACCCTCAGCATCAAGTATCAGTGGGGTCATCCTTTTGCTTTGCTGTTCGACTGGGAGGGTAAGCGACTCGCTATTTCTCTCATTGAGGGAAGCTAAACAGCTCCTGCAGCTTGCGTTAGACCCGAGGAAGGAGACATTCCTTCTCCGTGGGGGTGCCCTGGTGGTCCCCTGCATCCTGATTTGGCTATGGTCATGCCTCCTAAATACAAGAGACATCTCCAGGAGCGAGAGTCCTCCCAGGCCAAGCAGGAAATCATCAGTCATATCCGCTCCTTAAATGAATCTGCCCCGCCATCTAGATCCCCGGATAATGAAGATTGACTTAGGCCTGTTCCTAGCGACTCCTTCTGCTACTCACACTTAAATCAATGCTTTGGTAATGGGACAGATCGATGGAACCTTGCTACCTATGATTATCCTAGTCCCTTCTTGGTCTGGAAGGGGGTTGATCTCCTCTGAGACCCCATAATCAGTCCTGCAATTCTGTACAACGTGGAGATGACTCTTTTGTCCCCGACATTGTCTGCTGCGACACTGGCTCTTTTGGAGGCAACCCAATGGACAAGGACTTCACAGCCGTTCTGCTTCCACAGGCCGATGGAAGCGGAGACCTATGACCTTGCCTGCGACTGCCACCCCCCCAGTTGCAGGGTCCCCTTGGAGAGTGACTTCTCTAGAATGGCCCGTCCTTTGGACACTGGGTGATTCCTGGTAGACGCTGACCTTGCCTGGCCCAGTTGGCCTTTCCCTGTTGGGTGTTTTTTGTTCACTCTTTTTCCACCCCCATGTCAATGCGTCCTGGATGTGCTGCTTAGGGTCGGGTTGGGGATGTCTAGCGCTGGCTTTGGAGCTGTCTATGGGGCTGGGAGGTACTCTGCTGTTCTGATTGTCTGAAGTGGGCTCTTGCTTGCTGGGGGCTGGTGTGCTACTCTGGGGCAAGAGGACGGGCTCCCACAGAATTTCCTTCTTTCCACTGGGCTCATCATGATAACCATTTTCGAGGCCTCTTAATGACTAACCCATTTAAATTCCTTTCTGTTAATGTCAAGGGTCTCAACTCTCCTAACAAGAGACATCAAGTATGGAGATATCTCATCCACCAAGACCATGATGTAATTTTTCTTCATGAGACCCACCTTCTCTCTTCCGACACTCCCCTTATGTCCCACCCCAGATATCCTACTCAATTTTGGGCCTGCTCCTCTACTAAAACTGGGGGGGTGGCTATACTACTTAAAGCTGGTCGTACGGGGATGTCCCCTAAGGCTACAAAGGATAAGAACGGGAGGTTGTTAAAAATACAAATACACTGGGACACACGGCCCCTGACCCTCATAAATATTTACGCTCCTAACCAAAATCAAGATGCATTTCTACGCTTTTCATCTCAGTGACCTAATACAATCGGTCACAATGGCGACTATTCTCGGGGGGGATTCCAACCTGGTGTGGGACCCGGAATGGGATCGTACTGCACAGGACCATCAAAGCACGGGCGCCATGTCTGCAGCCCTTAAAAATGTTATCACTGACTTAGGCTTAGTTGATGCCTGGAGATATTTGCATCCTGACTCTAAAGATTTCTCATTTTTTGCCCATGCACATCGCTCATATTCACGCATTGATTAATATTTCCTTTCTCTTTCACTACTGCGCTCACTTGCTGCCGCTGAGATATCGGATAACTCTCTCTCTGATCATGCCCATATCTCAGTATTTTTGCAGCCTTCCAATCCCTGCACCGCCACCCAGCCCCGGTGGAGGCTTCCTCCCCAGGTCCTCCGCGATCCCATTGATATGGCAGATATTCAGAAAGAGATAGAGGCCTTATTTCTCACAAATACTGTCACAGACACATCGGAGGCTGTCAGGTGGGATGCCTTTAAGGCAACCATTCGAGGGTTTATATCATCTATTGCGATTGCTAGGACTCATGAAGCTCGCTTGTTAGAGTCCTCCCTCTCAGCTGATATCAAAACTCTAGAATGTAATGACCATCTATGTCCATCTCTCCACAATAAACGGCGATTGGCCGAGCTACAGACCCAAATACGACTACACCGCACTAATAAGGTGGAACAGCTTTTACTAGCCCTTAAACAAAAATTCTTCATGGGGGGGATAAAGTTGGGGCATGCCTGGCATGACGTCTCCGAGCTCAAACCACGAGAGCACATATCCCCAAACTTAGATGCCCATAACGGAATCTGAAAAGGGCTTAACCCTCTCAAATTTTTATAGGGAACTTTACGCGAATGATCCCTGCTCCTCTGAGGTGATCAGAGAATTCCCCGCCTCTTGACCTTGGGAACCTATCAGTCCCTACCATAGGGAATTGATCGAAGAACCCATCTCACATGAAGAAATAGCGAAAGCTCTCAAGCAGGTTCCTGCGGGTAAGACACCCGGCCTGATGGCCTTCCGGTAGCCTTTTATTGTGCTTTTTATCCACAGCTTCGGGACCACCTGCTCTAGCTCTTTAACAGCTTTACAGACACCAAGGGTCTCACTCCAACCATGTCTGAAGCGGAAATAGTGCTCATCCTGAAACCGGGAAAAGACCCCTCTCTGCCTACCTCCTATCGACCTATTGCCCTCTTAAATACAGATGCAAACATTTTTACCAAGATCCTAGCTAACCGCTTAGAGCCTCATCTCCCGGGCCTAATAGACCCAGACCAAGTGGGATTCATTCATAACCGGCAAGGGGCTGATAACATTCGTCGGATAGCTCACCTTATCGAAAAGTCACAGTTAAGAAACATACCAGCTTGCTTGGTGTCTATGGATGCAGAGAAGGTCTTTGATCGGGTGGATTGTCGCTTTCTCAGAGAGGTCCTTCGCAAAGTGGGGATGGGGCTTATCATTATGTCCAGACTGATGGCTTCCTATACACAACCTACTACTCGCATTCGCCTTAATGGGTGACTCACTGCCCCAATCCCTATCTACCGCAGCACTAGGCAGGCATGCCCGCTGTCCCCTCTTTTATTTGCACTAGTTGTGGAGCCGCTGACAATTGCTATCCAGCGCGAGCCTGCTATTTCGGGCATCCCTATGGGAGGCTACGATCACAAACTCTCCCTTTTCGCAGATGACCTTCTGTTATCACTATCCTCCCTGTCCTCTTCTCTCCCAGTGCTTGCTATGCTCTTATGGTCTTTTGAGAGAGCTTCGGGGTTCCGGATCAATCTGGCTAAATCTCATGCCCTCAATCTTACTCTCCCGGTCTCGGAGGTCCAGGACTTGCAAACTCTGATCCTCTTACAGTGGTCGGACAAGTCGATCCGATACTTGGGACTAGATTTGACCCCCTCAATGCATCCTGGACTTTGGCTAACTGGCTTCATTATAGAGTAGCCATCTGGGAAGAGATACGTAGATGGCGGGGCCTACCTCTTGCATGATTAGGACGCATAAACGCTATCAAAAGGTCACTCCTCCCGAAGATTTTATATTTATTTCAATCCCTCCCCACTCCAATACCGCAAAAAGACATCCTGTCTCTCCAACGAGACTTTACCAAATTCATCTGGGGAAAGTCCCGTCCTCGCTTCTCCAATAAAATATTGATGCTACCGCAGGATCGGGGTGGGCTGGCGTGCCCTAATCTCCTTGAATACTACTGGGCCTGTCACCTTTGCTTTCTCTCAGAATGGGTAGTCCGAGAAAGCGAGAAACATTGGTTTCACTTGGAGCGGGCGGTGTCATGCAAATCTCTGTGGGACTTAGCTTGGCTCCCCCGGGGGGCTCGCCCCCGCAGCGCCTACATAGCCACACCCACAAAAATGGTTCTAAAATTTGGGATAAATTGGTGGTGTCTTGGGGACTAACCTCATTCCCCTCTCCCAATATGCCTATTGCTCAAAATCCTCTCTTCCCCCCTGCGCTCCAGCCGCAATCCTCTAGTGCATGGATAGATGGTGAGTGTCGCATAATTCAAAACCTATTTCAGGGCGATAAATTTCTCACATTTGAACAGTGCAAACAAGCATTTCATCTTACGGAGGGGGCTCAATTTCAATATTACCAGCTTCGTCATTGGCTACTCTCTCCAGCTTACACTCAAGGAGCATCCAGACAACTCACTGACTTTGAGTCCCTGGTCCATAAATTCAGGGGCTCGAGGGGCTTAGTTTCACGCACTTACGCAGTACTACAACATTCACAGCGGCTTCCACCAGATACATATCAAACACAATGGGGGTCGGATCTGGTCGAGGAGGTCTCCCCAGCAAGCTGGGAGCGGTTATGGCGAGACATCCCAAAAATATATCACGGCACCTCCCAGAGGGAATCTGCATATAAGCTTATGACGCAATGGTACTTTACTCCTGTTCGTATACAACAGATGGTGCCCAACTTTCCCCCGACCTGTTGGAGATATCAGGGTGCTAGGGGGGATTTCATCCATATCTGGTGGTCTTGCCCCAGTTTAATGATCTTTTGGAAAGAGATTCTTAGTCACATCAAGGACACAGTGGGTTTCCCTATCCCTTCCAATCCAAGTGTAACCTTTCTAGGCATTCGACCCTTAACTCTGTCTGCCATGACACATTCGGACTGGCACTTGATTTTACAAATATTGGGAGCAGCGCGACAGTCCATAGCCTTATTCTGGAAGAATCCTAACCCTCCCCCTATAGCGGCTTGGTTCCTTCGCCTGTGGCAGGTTTTAGCCCTTGGGCTACTTTCCGCACGCATCAACCATACCGATGCCAAATTTACTTGCACCTGGCAACCAGTAATCCAATATTTCTCCAAGAAGGAGCACTCCCGACTGGTCCCCCCTCAGTTACGAGCCCTTCAACTATTCGAAGACCCACTTGAACCTTACTCTAGAGGTCGTCAGCCAGTATCTCCGGCCTCATCGGAGCAGTAGAAGAGTCTTTTATCTCCCCCTCCAGGAATGCCCGGCCCCTCCACTCCGGGTACACCAGAGACGCCGTAAATCCCTTCCCCTTCCCTCCCCCTGGTTGTCTCCTTTGTGGGGTACTGTTCTCCCCTTTATGTGTTGGAAGTTTGGAATATACTACTTTATTCTCTACAGGTTGGATGTTAAGAATTCTCAGAGCTAAACACAAGCACTCCGGGATTGATACTGAACTGTGATGGAGGGTCCCGAAAGTCCCGTACTACCATCTAACAAGAAACCCATTAATGATTTTGCACTACCCACCAAACATGATACTCCTAGATAGGCCCTACCGGGCAGGCTCAGATAGAATGTCTTAAATTGTCCACTTTCCCTTGTCCTGATAGCACATCCTATGTAGGCCAAGCCCAGCTCCTTAGATAAACCATATCTTACATAGGCCCAAGCATACCTTCCTAGATACAAAAGTGTAGGCCCAAATGAAAGTGACTCTTGCTCTCATTTATAATAATTCTAATGGAACAGACCTCATAGGCCTCACTGATCTGTTAGCAGAGATCTGTCCCCTTCACCCAGATACGACCTTAGCCCTCTCTTGTAACTTGCCACAGTTGCAAGAATAAGGGTGGCCCCCACCCATGTGACGGGCTGTTGGAACATCTGGCAGTGTCACATGCAAGATTAGTGATATTCTTAGCTATGGGACTTTCCGCGCTTGCTAAACTGGAACTTGAGGCAGGAACTTGACCAAGAAATTAATGCATTTAATATTAATTCTAAGCATTTTTCACGGTGAAAGTTATCTTTTGTTTACTTTTTGCGGTCAGAGAACTCTGACCGCCTGCCAACCAGTTCTGTTTCATCATGATACCACTTCTCATATAAAATTTTCCAGTAAAGCAGGTGGTCAAGTGGCCTGCGTCAGATCTCGTGTCAAGCCTCGTGCACACGTAGGCGTGAGTTCTGCATTCAATAATAAAGTTCTGCATTCAACTATATAAAAGAGCCCACCCGGACTAGAGCTTCGAACTCTTCCATTGCATCAGACCTTGACTGCATCTGGAGGGCTTCCCGTGCGATCGTCCGTTGGTGACTGGGCCTAGTGCTTCAACTTCCAAGGTGGTAATACTCTTTTGTGATAATTTTGCCTATTGGCTTTGACAGCCCATCTGATGGCATAGCCTCTTGGCTCTGTCAGCCTATTTGATTAATTCACTATTAGCTTATTCAGTCTTTTTAATAATTTAGCCTTTTGGCTTTGACAGTCTATCTAATTCAGCTCATCCTAAACCAAGCCATTGCATTTATCTTAGTTTAAATTGCGTAGTTTTGAATGGTGTTGCTTTCTTAAGAAAAGGTTTGTCTTCTAGGCACTAGCCTATCCATCCTCTGTAAAGTTAGGGTTGCTCCTTGGGCAGCTGCTTATAGCACAATATTTTAGTCATATGTTTGCTTCTTTGAGCAACTGAGTTTGAACATTGTCGATGCATTTATTTTTCATTCTGCTCATGTGTGGTGGGCAACATTTAAATTGAAGTGCTTTTATGCTTTGAACTGTTTGAATAAAAAGTCACTGTTTTATACCGTGGTTTCTTCTTTCCAAGTGAACGAACAGCACAGGGGTCAGGCTCTCTGGAGTCGGTAAGCGGAGGGGTGTGGCAGCCACAAAAGAATCCTCCCTTTCATTTGGCGACCCACGAAGACTGGACTCGTGAAGCAGTCCTCTGCGGTGAGATCTTGGGACGCATGCTGGGGTTACACCTGTCTGGTTTTCTCTCGGGCTCTCCTCTCCCCACGTCCACTGGGGTAAGTCAGGGATATTTTTATTTTTGTTCCTTGCATTTGCCTCAGGTTGTGGCGTGTGTGGGGTGGCGAGTCAGCCTGTATCTGCCAGCAGGGGTCTCCCTTTTGTGTGCGTTCCTTTGCCCGCCTGTGGTTGACTGACATGCCGCGACGTCCTCTTTCTGGCTGGTCACATCTTCCCGAGGCTCTGTGGTGCTCTTTTCTCTGCTATTTTTAGTTTTGTCGTGGTTTCTTTTTGATTGCGTTCTCTTGCCCATCCTTTCTGTGGCCTCTTTGCCTTTGTTTTTTTCTCTCGCATATTGTATTCTCGCTTTTCATTGCCGTTTTCAATTCTTCTTTCTTGTATATGCTTCTACACAATGCTTGAGGTTTGAGTCCTGGGAAATAACTTATGTGTGACTTCCCGAATTCTGGCATAGTGCACAACTGCTCCTGCAGATATTATTGTTTTTAGATTTACTTACGTGTGCCTTTTCCTTTGAATTGGCACAGTAATGCTTGAGGTTTGAGTCCTGGGAAATCACTTCTGTGTGATTTCACGAATTCTGGCATTGTGCACGTGCATTTGCGGCTTTTGGGTGTCTTAATATTTGGCGTACATTTTTTTTTTTTTTTGTATCTTATTGTTGATGGTCCTTGGAGTTGTTTTTCAGTTGCCTATTTGATTTTGGTTCTGGGCTGTTGCGCCCTTCACACGGTGCGCTTCTGGCACGCGTGTCTGTAATTTTGTCGCACTTTTCTCTTTAGGGTGTGCCCCGCCGCCATTTTGTATTCTTTTTTCCTACATTTCATTTTTCACTTTTTTCTTCACGTTCTCATCTTCTGTTTTCTTTTTCGATATTTAGTTTTGTTCCTTATCTCACTCCTTCCTTCTCCTTCTTTTGTTCGTCATATATTCTTCTCCCCTTGCCTTCTTCCCGCACTGCAACACCATTCTCTTATTTTCGGCGTCAATGCGCCCCTCCTTTTCAGGCTTCTCTCCTGTGTGTTCACACCCCCATTCTTCGCTCTCTCTAGTAGCTCCCTCTCTGATTCCCTTTTGCATTGCTTGGGTGCACTCCTTTTTTAACACTCAAATTTCTATCGCTTTCTCATCGGCGCCTTTCCCTGTTGTTAACTGCGCCACTTCACAAAGAGGATCTAACATCTTCGAAGTTACTAAGCCCACTTTGACCTCTCGTCAGCCTTCCTCATTTCACTCTCTTCGCTGGAAGAGGAAGTAAGCCTCGCAGCCTCTGTCTAGGCACCCTTGCCCCTCCTTTCTGCGGGCTGCTTTTTCATCATCCACTGTTACAATAATACGTATTATTTTTTGAAATGCATTTCATTTACTTAATTATTGTTTATTTGTTGTCCGTTGTGTCTGTTTTTTGTGCCTCGATTTCTTAGATATTGTTAGTCCTTCTGTTTCACAGCAGTTCACCCCCCCACCCAACATCTGTTGCTGTTCTGCCGACTTTACACTCACTAGCCAAGCGGCCGACTGCTAGTTATTATTGTTGACTCAATTGCCCCCACTTTTCCTCACTATTACGGGCAGTTGCGCCAGGTAGTTGTTGTCTGGATTGCTTTGTCTTTACCTCCTAGTCGCAATCCCGCTAAGTAGTTGCCCTTATCTGCAGTACACATTACACGTACTTTACGCCTCTTTTCTGTCTTTTACACTTTTTGCCTACCACTTGCCTGCGTCAATTGGTAGCCCAAGGGGGTGGAGGTGTATCTCCGCTCCTCTTGTCCGCCTTCTTTCACAAACCCCCCCGGTATGTCCCTTGCTCCCCCACAAATTATTAATATCCTTATTCATTCCCTACGTGGTGCTGCCACAGCTGTGTACCACACCGGTCTTGACCACTTCATCCCTCTCACGCGCCACCAAAGCGAAGTTCTTGCTGCTACTTGGGACATCTTTGAGATTGACTTTACACCCAATACTGAACTTCGTCTTTCACTTCTGCCTCTTGTAGACTTACCTCACTCAGGCACTGCCTCTTCTCAACCACCACCAGACACCACCCGCCCAGATCTTTTGTGGCCTGCCCACTCCTCTAATCCACCTTCGCGCTCCCCACCCTCTTTAGGGTCTTCTGTTTCTCTTGAGGCAACACTCCCTAGCAATACTGCCCCTGCCCCCCTACGGTATCAGCATCAGTACCTAGTATTGTTATCCACCGACCACCGTCTCCTGCGAACGAGTCCCCATTTCTCTCGGCACTCCTGCAGGACTATTCAGTGGATCTAGAGGACTCTGTCCCAGACATCTTAATTGTGCCTCCCCGGCAAGCCCACACCCCCATTTTCAATCACTATAGGTAATGAGTACCCCGTCTCCTGACAGTACAGCTTCTTCTATTTTTGTATATTTGGTTAACAATATCGTTGTGGGTCTTTCTACTGGACATTCGTCCTCCTTCTGTCATGTTACACCCTTAGCAAGTACTGTCCTTCTCACTATATTTCAAGCCTTGGGCATTGACTATACCCTGTCACAGCAGATAACGCTTTCATTAGTACCATCGTTTCCGCACCTTCCACATCCCGCTGTTACTAAACCCAAAGACCAAAAACATTCCAAGCACTGACAGGATAGGGAATATCCCACATTCATTGGTCCCCATGAACAGGATTATAGGTACCACGGTTCATAAGACAACGGATAACATTTACATACGCATTCGCCTCATAGCGCCAGGGTTGGACATACCCACCACACTCGTTACAAATTATCCACGCAACCCGCTACAAAGTAGAATAATTGCTGGTCTTTCCCGTAGCCGGCTCCAATTTCCTGACTTCTCCCCTAACGGAATATACACCGGTCCACAGGAACTGGAACTAAGACAAGCATTGTATCACGTTATCAGTAGCGCAGTAGGAGAGGAACTGATAATAGACGCTATTCCCCCCACGTCTGCCACTGAATTCACCTTTGCTCCTGACCTCGCTTCTGCTACTGAGTCCCCTTCTGCCACTGAGTCCACTTCTGCCGTACAACATATTCCTGACGCTGGGCTCACTCCTGATATTGAACACACTCTTGCCCCCTAATTATATTGTTTCCCGAACAGGCAACATTCATCCCCAAAGCATTGTGTTTTAAAACAACTTTCATGAATGGCATACTGAGCTCTACAGTTTATAAAACGTCTACCCACTTTCACATCTTTTTTATCATACATCCCCCTGGAGCGCCACTCACTGCCATATTATCTAGCACCTGGCCAAGATACCCTCTCCAAAGCTCTATTGCTGAAGCTTGCTTTGGCGGTCGGCTCCGCTTTCCTCTTTATACCCCAACACAAGAGCGAGACTTGCAGGACAGTGTGTATGATATTGTCATTCAGGCAGTAACACAAGAACTAATAAGAGATATTGACCCTAGCACCTGAAACGCGCTCCTGTAAATTAGGCCTTGCCTAGAGCGCCCTGTGTTAGACACACCAACATGGCTACTCCACTCCAGCATGTCTTAAAGACATTCGGAGGACAGGAGCACCATATACTCAAGCACTGCCGTGAGCTTCATAAACGTACGGCGAAAATGACTCATCCTTGGCCCTCAGAGGGAAGCTTTGATCCAATTATACTAGAGCATGCCACTACCTTTCTAGACACCAAGTACACTGGCACTAAGTTACAGAAAAGAAAGGCTACTTTAGATCTCTGGCGCATTTTTAAAGACAAGGTTCAACCACTCTCTGATTCCACACACCCAGCTATACCCAATGCTCCGCCCCCACCGCCTTACCACGTCAGCGGTATGTATACCGAACTTACTAACAAGGAGCAACCGGAACTACCAGTCACCAATAATGATTCCCCAGCTGTTGGCTTTCAGCCGCTATCAAAGGAGGCACCTTCCTCACCACAGCCAGGCCCAGAATTAACAACCACACAAATTGAGGAATTCCAGGCTTCCCACACATCACCCAGTCACCCGTACCACCCCGTGGACAGACCACCAACTCCACCTATGCCCCCGGTAATGCATACCCCGACCTGACAGAACTGCGCAGCATGTATGTGCCTCCCCCAACGGTACAGTAAGGGACAAGGCAGTATCAGGTATTCCAGGCTTCATAGACGCACAACTATCTCTAAGATTTACACCAACAGTCAATACTGCACACCCATGCTCAGGTGAAGAGGATGAGGAGGGCTCTGACACTGCCTCTCAAGCCTCATCTCGTCACTCGCATGACTTTGTCTCTCGAGCACCATCTCGTGACTTGCGCTCACCTGTCATTGTTGTCAGTGATTTCGGCCCTAAACAAACCTCTGACTCTAACGCCTTCCATGACACTGACACTCAACAAGCACCTGTCCTTAACCCTTTCCTTGACACTAGCGCACACCCGTTCCCAAGCTTGCGTCTCCTCTCTCCTCACAAAGCAGCATGCCTTTCATGGCTGCTGCACCTCCTGGTAAGGTACCAGGATCTGGCCTTGTAACAAACCAGCGGCAGTTCATTGAGTTTTCTAGCGCACCATCACTAAGTGTGACGGAGGGACAGTGTGTTCCTCTCACTGGTCTTCCCTCCTCTTGTGACAATTATAGACAAAATGCAGAGTTGAGCAAAAGCGCTAGCCTGGGAAGCCTTTCATCACAGCATCATGTGGATGAACAGACACCCACGCATCAACCACCTTCCCACGCAGACCAGATAAAAAAAATTAGATGCTTGTCATTCAAATTAGAGAGCATAAACCAAAGTATGACAGACGTGATGGCAAAGATCAATACACCAACATCACCCTCACCCACTCTGCACCGCTTCGTGCAACACCACCCAAAGACAAATATCAGTAGGAATGGGGAAGGGAGCACACACTATCGCCTTAATGGGCACCCCTATCACCGTGACGATGCCACCCCTGGGAGGACACAAACATTCACTAACACACACCAAGACTACCAATTCCAAACACCAGTAGGACGGGATAAGACACCCCCACTGGTGCTAGAAGGCCACAATCCATTGTTTGGTGACATCCCAAGATATTGTGGACTCCCACAGGAACAAGACCCAGTGGTAAGAAGTAAGGTCAGGACCACCGAAGCGCAAAGACTTAAAGTCTTGGGGACACATGGACGCCCAGACGACATACTATATGACGTCTCGGGCTCTGCTTTCATGCGCACTACTAGGATGAAAAACAGACACAACATATCTCTCAGTAGACAGTGTCCACTAAAAACAAGCAATGATCTCACTCCCAATGAGATAGTGACATTAGGGGAAGGTTCAGATTACGCAGTTAACCCCTTTTCAGATGATTTGGCAGGCTGGTCGGAGCCCTTAGCGCCACAAATGCTCCCTTGGCCCAGAGAAGGGTCTTTTGAGCCTCAGTACATGGCAACAGCAGTTGAATGTATCCTCAAAGGATTAGGAGATCAGGATTGGGACTATGACTATATGAGGGAGAGCCTGAAAGTCTGGCAAAAATATGCTCGCCAGCATGACTATACAGGACCCACGGCGCAACGCCTTGGGGTCATGCGCCAAATGCCACTGCTCTACAAAAATATCAAAGATCCCCCATCTATATCCCATGGTCTACACTAGACAAAGAAAATGTTAAAAGGCACTCCCACCCCTCACAGAGGGTGCGGGAAAATGGATTGCAGCTTTTGAAAATTGCACCACAGGTAACAACGTAGCCATAGGTGATGTCAAAAACCTGCTGATCTCCCTCATGGGAGAAGACGCAGAAGATCTCTTTACCCATATCAATGTCAACTTGACAAAAACAACACCCAACATGACGGTGTTTCCTTCAATGACATTAGAACAAAAGCTTGGGCTGAGTTGCGCAGGAAATACCCCGATGTCCCCGACATTGGGGCTTTACTGTCACAGACCATGCAACCAAATGAAGATCCTGCCACCTACCTTTCTAGAATGAAAGAAAAATGGCATCAAGAGTTAGGACAACGATGGGATGCAGGAGGCTATGGGAGACTATTTTATCACACAGTAAAGAAAGGTTTACCTACTGAGGTGCAGGAGAAATTAGATGGCATTGTAGCAATGGAATGCAAGCCATGGGCAGAAATACAAGATCACATAATACATTACTGCAAAAAGAAACAGGAACAGGAGAAGACTAGGCAGCTGGCCATAGAAAATGCCGCTGCCAAATTGGTACAGCAGAAACTAAATAAGAAAAAGGACAATGTTGACACAGTCATGCTCGCAGCACCTGTCACTCAAATGACAGCAGTAACATCCTTTCCCCAGGCTGCCATGAATGCTCTCACAGGCAACGTCCAACCTGCTCCTCAGCAGGTTCAAGCACCACCTGCTGTACAGTACATACAAGCCCAACCCCAACCTGCCATACAGTATATCCAACAACCGCAACCACAGCCAATGGTACAATACATACCAGCACCACCTGCTTACAGCACCAACACACAGCCTTATTACAATAACAGACAAAATATGAACAAGAACATGGGTGGACAAGGAAGAGGGCGAGGGATGGGACAACAAAGGTTTCCACAACAGCCAGGACAGGGAACACCACCGATCATTTGCTACTATTGCCAGAAACAAGGCCACATACAGAGAGATTGCCACAGTAAAAAGCGTGACATAAGTCAGCAATATATGAATACTGGCTACCAATCACAAGTACCATTCCAACAACAGCAGCACCCGCAACAACACCTTCAACAGCCCCAAATGCTATACTCTTATGCACAACCGGCACAGCAACAACAAGTGCAGCTCCAAGCGCCCCAAATGACCCAGGTTCAGCCAGCAGTCCAACAAATACAGGTTCCAATGCAACAGCTACAGCCACAGCAACAACCTGTTTATCAGGTGGTCCCCCAAACACAAAACGGTGTCCCTCTAGGAGGAACAATTGTTGCCTCCAGCAACCCCTTTACCCAGGGCACCATCCAGCAATATCAGGGAGGATACACCAGCTAGGACAGCCCACAGACAACTCTTGTGTGCCCAATTTTGTCATGCACAAGCAATACTGAAGAGGACCCTATTGCAAGTGTCGTGATAAATAACAAAACATATAGTTTTCTTGTTGACACAGGTGCCACATACTCCTGTATTACAGGTGGCCCTCTGCCCATTTCAAACAAAACAGCGGACACACAGGGATTTTCTGGGGCAATAGCAAGGGTCCCATTCACCAAACCAGTATCAATGGAGATAGGAGGCCATGTAGTGGAGCAGCCTCTGCTTTATTCACCCAGGTCCCCAGTCAATCTTTTAGGACGTGACCTCATGGCCAAACTAAACATGACTATCCACTTTGATGACAATGGAACAATGATTTGTTCCATACCAGGTACCCCACTAACAAGGATAATGGCAGTCACTGCACAGTCATCCTTAGATAGCCAGGTCAGAGCACGTCCTGTGGATGAGCACGCCTTCTCTGCAGCTGTCCACACAATTGTCGCCACCACTCCCGAGTTACAAGGCCGCACAGTTCAGTTGCCAAAAGAATTTCTCTTCAGGCCCCAAGTACCAGATTCGCAGGTATTAGATAAACACTTGACATTTGACATCTGCGCCCTTGAGATAACACCCACCTATGGTGCATTCCTGGCATGCGATGACAACGCTCATACTTGGGCTTGTGTCATTTTTATCGAGCCTAAAGGGTTGGTAAGAAACATTTCAGATGCCCAGCTATTTGGATCCCCTGAGGAACACTCTAAAACAGAGATTATTTATGATAACAATGTGCCCATCTCAGTGACAGTGGAAATTCGAACACCAACTGTCACCCCTGATTATGACTCTGCGCGAGAAGCAGATTTGGCTCAAGTACCAGCGCATCTTTGGACAACAGGCCCAAATGATGTAGGCCTTATCAGCTCTGCCAGGCCATTTAAGATAACTCTCAAACAAGGTGCTATCCTGCCCAGAATAAAACAGTATCCCTTGTCCAAAGCAGCAGAGGAAGGTATAGCCCCTACAATACAAGCATTGCTAGAGCAGGGAGTAATTTATCCTTGTATTTCTCCGTGTAACACAGCCCTTTTTCCTGTGCGGAAGGGCAAAACAAATCAATGGAGACTAGTTCATGATCTTCGCGCAATTAACAACATAGTTGTACCAGAATTCCCCATTGTCCCAGACCCCTCTATCATCCTCACAAATGTCCCCCCGATGCACAGTATTTTTCTGTCATCGACCTGAAAAATGCCTTTTTCAGCATTCCTTTGCATCCAGACAGCCAATACCTATTGGCCTTCTCATTCAAAAATGTGCAATTCACGTACAGAAGGCTCGCTCAAGGGTACTGTGAGTCCCCTAGCGTCTTCAACAGGGTTGTCAAAGAAGACTTGTCCAATTTCCAATGTGACAGCACCCTACTGCAATATGTCGATGACATACTGCTTTGCAGCCCCACAGAACAACAATGCAGGCAAGACACCATCCTCTTACTTACTACGCTAGCACAAAGAGGATACAAAGTCGACAAACAGAAGCTACAGTACTGTCAGAAAGAGGTACATTATCTAGGACAACTACTATCTGCATCAGGCAGACGAGTGACTCCAGGTCGAGTTGAGGCGATAAAAGGTACCCCTGAACCCCAAACAGTTAAAGATATGCAAAAATTCCTCGGCCTGGTTAATTATGTCCGCCAGTGGGTCTTTGACTTTGCAACAATAACTGCCCCATTATTGAAAGCTGTCAAAATGGGCAAAGACAGACACAATAAGATTGAGTGGACACGTGACATGAGGATAGCCTACACCCAGCTCAAAGATGAGATAACAAATGCACCAGTGCTAGGATCACCTGATTACACAAAAGAATTCTACCTATTCACTCACTGTGATGGCTTAGTCATGACAGCAGTACTCACTCAGAAATACCCCATGGGCCATAAGCCCATTGCCTACTTCAGCGGCATGCTGGACGCTGTCATGAAAGGTCATTACCCCTGCGAGCAGGCCCTTGCTGCCGCAGCATTTGCTGTGGAAAAAAGCACTCCCATTGTAATGGGCTCTCCACTTACTCTGTACACTGAACATGCTGTCTTTGCAATAATACAAAAAGCCAAGACAACCTTAACAACACAAAGAGTGTCAGGTTACGAAGTAATATTGTCATTACCTTCTCTGAAAATTGTGAAATGCCACACAGTAAACCCTGCCACATTTTTTGCCCATCCAATAGCCACTTCAGATGATGACGCTCATGACTGTGCCACATACTCACCAGATGAGTCTGGAGCAGCAAAAGAGGATCCCTTGCCAAACAGTACTGTATATTTTGTTGATGGCTCCTCTACCATTGATCAAGACACAGGAGTAAGATACACAGGAGCAGCAGTAGTCAAAGCACAGCAGAATGATTCCTCTGATTCCCTAGACATAGTACAGCAAATAACATTACCTTCACATTATTCTGCACAGGCAGCTGAACTAGTAGCCCTCATAGCTGCCCTAAACATTGGAGCTGATGACCGTGTCACAATTTATTCAGATTCTGCATATGTCACCACAACAACACACTCCAGCATCCTCCGCTGGAGAAGGCGCGGCTTCCTTAAATCAGATGGTACACCTGTCATTCACAAAACGTTACTAGAGGAACTTATTGAGGCCCTTACACTACCAGCTGAAGTTGCTGTAGTCAAATGCGCAGCGCACACCAATGGCCAAGATTTTGTCTCCAGAGGTAACGCCCTGGCAGATTGGGCAGCTAAGGCTGCAGCCAGAGGCCCTCAAGCAACAGGCCCCCACTTAAAACAACAACAGAAGTTCCACTTGCACCAATTTTACTTTCTCAAACATTGCCTCCCACAGATCATGACAATAGCAATGAAGAAATTCCAAAAACACCATCCCCACTACCAACACTATTTGACATTGACATAACACAGCAATATGATCAAACTGCACAGTTATATCTCAGAGAAATGCAAGAAAGTGCACCAGATCAAGAGAAAGAGTTATGGAAGAAGAGGGGAGTACAACAGGACTCCGCCGATTTAATATACAGACAGACAGTAACAGGGAAACCTGTGATGCCACAGGCCCTGTTACAAGTGGCATTAGACCAACTTCACCTTCCCACACATGTCACCCGAGATAACATGTCCACCACCTTGCAAACAGACTGGTTCATCCCCAATGCCCATGAACAGATACAATTGTATGTTAATAAATGTCTCATTTGCCAACAATATTCCCCAAACCCGACTCTAAAAACAGTTGCTTCTACCATTCCTAGACCATCTGGGCCCTTCAAAGAGCTACACATTGACTATGTCGACATGATCGACCGCTGCCAAAATTACCGCTATCTCATTGTAGTAGTGTGTCCATTTTCACGCTGGATCGAAGCTGGACCTTGCGTCCACTGCGATGCTAAAGCAGCTGCCACATTTCTGCTCCGTGATGTCATTACTCGCTGGGGCATTCCAGACGCCATCCGGACCGATAACGGAAGCCATTTTTCAAATGTTATCTTTTCCTCCCTGACCACAATGCTAGGCATTAAACACAAACTGACATCAGCTTACCACCCACAAAGCAACGGCATCTGTGAGCGCCTCAACGGCCTGCTCAAAAATAAAATAAGCAAAATAAGTGCCACAATAGGAAAGAAATGGCTTTACTGCCTGCCCATAGCACTCTTTGCACTAAGAAACTCTCCAAGTTCGGATCACCACCTCACGCCCCATCAGCTTGTCACTGGACGATCTATAAATGTAACAATTCCATCCACACGCCCTAAAACTGATAGTGAGTCATCACCAGAGATAGTTAAGGCAGAACTTTACGATTACCTGTGCCAACTAACAAGCGCAGCGCAGTTCCTTTCTACCCAGGTATCCAAGAGAAGAGACAAGGGCCCCAACGATCCTGAGCTCCCACCAATCCGTCCCGGGACACTGGTCTTCGTCCGAAAAACGTCAGACGTTGGAAGGAACCAAAATTTGAAGGACCCTTCCCAGTCATAGACTCATCACCAACCGCAGTGCGAATAACAGAAAGAAAAGCATGGATCCATCGCAGCCACGTCCGCCTAGACCCCGCACCACCACCTCAGCCAATAGACTAAGGAAAGGACCGGACTTATTATCAGTACAATTCCATGAAGACAGCGGCCTTTCATCCTCCCATGATGAAGAGCACGATGAGCGTCGAGTACTTACAGTCAGGAAGGTTAAAGGAAATGCAAAGTTATGTATTCCACTTGCCATACTAATTTGTATTTTAGCCATTGCCGCCTTGACATGGTATATGTTTTATCTTATAACCACTGATAAATGTGATCTTCCTGATGCTATTACACAATGTTCAGGACAGCCAGTTGTGCCACCAGATGGAGATAAGATCAAAAGTCCGCCATTCCCACCTTGTATTGCTGATACAGCACACACGAGCACACACTCCACACCCACAGTTACTGATCTGATCCCAAGTAGTGCTACCACCCCAGGGGATGACGTTCTGAATATCACAATAGGTCCCCAGTTATCCCGCAGTGCCCCTCCCCGCACTAACAGTAGATTTAAACGAGGTAGACCAAGGTTCTGGAGGACCCGTAGACCAAAACCTAAGGTTACACAAGAATGGGCCACTGCTCTTCAGGACACAATAGTTCACATGGCACAACCTAATCCCATGCCCGATTTCCACTCCACACGTCCTGACGAATCTGATCCACATCATGGAGCCCATGATGCCCTGTTAGATAACATGTGGTACCGGCACATGTCCGAAATTGGAAAAAAAACAACAAAAGAAGCATGTTTTGTATGCTCACATATTCCCCATGCAGTAGGCGCAGACAAAATGATTTTCCCAAAAGAAGTACCACCCCCAAAAGCTGAGTGTCTCCTCCATCTGTTCCTTTGCCGTATATACGGCCAGATCCAGCTCCTGTCGGCAACTATTGAAACAATTTATGTAAATACGACCATATGGGATCATAATCCTGTCACGTTCAAAATTGTAACTAATAAAAATGAATTTGACAGAGACATACAGGGTTGGTCTAAAGAAGAAATACAACGTTGGGAGCGTACCTTTGTCCAGTTACGCTACTTTACCTTTTCAAAACCAGAATCAGTATGTTATGAACGAATAGACAAAAGCCCCTGTGTGTACAGGCCTGTGCTAAAATTATCAGCCAACGTCTATGTTGAAAACAAATGGAGTGGGCCATGCAACTTCAATTGTAGAGCTGCTTCCTTAGGAGCGCCTTTCATAACAACAATTAATGACGGAGAGATCGATAGGGGTGTTGAGGATGGGTGCGGGGAGGTCTGGACACAAGAAAGCAGAAGGTACACCTTTAGTAAGGACAGCACCTATCCATGGAAAAGAGCATATAAACTGAAAAATCCTCTCCTTTGTTTCCTAGGTAACGGTACCCGCCCTGTGGGCAGCAACACTAACTGTAACACGACAATTTTTAATTTGGACCTCCAAGACGGCACCGCCAGCCTCATGGACATCTTCTGGGCCTGCGGAGAGCGCATCTACGCACAGTTGCCTCCTCAATGGAAGGGCCTATGCACCATGGTCACAATGCATGAACTGCATCTCGTTGTCCCGGCATCCAACATTTCCCAAGTGTTTGAACACCCCATGACAGGTGATGTCACCCTGCTTCACCGGCACCGAAGGAGTGCTCAATATTTTGCTAACGACGCCTTTAAGGAAGTTCCTGACGAGTTTCGCCTGTTCAATCGCGCCCAGGAATTCTTTGGGGGCCTGTGGCCCATCTGGCAATCATCTGCTAATGCCCGGTGGCTGCAGGTCACACGCTACGAACTAATGACTCTGATCAACAACACCCGAGATGGGTTCAACGCCATTCAGGAAGAATTACGACCAATAAGACTTATGGTTCTAGAGCATAGATATGTTCTAGATCAGCTCACAGCTATGCAGGGAGGGGTATGCAGTTCCATCGGATCGAGCTGCTGTACTTTCATACCATCTAATGATGCGGGCAACGGGTCTCTCGCTAAGGCCATTGAGGACTTGGGCAATTTGGGAAAGAAGATGCGTGATGAGGGCGGTGCCGCTGCAGACCCTATTACGGGCTGGTTCAACCTGGACTGGATGCCTTCATGGCTATCTGCTATCTTGAAAACTGTGTTACCCATTTGTTGTGTTATCATACTAATGTGTTGCGGTGTACAGGTACTAATGAGGTGCCTCAGTAGATGTACCGTCAAGGCAGTTGGGATAAATTACGTTAAAACAGAAATTTACAGCAATGCAAACTATCAGGACATGCACCGTGCCCCTGGGGATGGGGGTGGACAGGTTCACATACAACTCATAGAACAAGGCGCCCCTGATGCTTCTCCCGAGACGCCCTTAGCTCCACCAGTTCCACCGCAGAGGTACACTTTGAAGGAGGAGCATGACGCTCACCTGTATGACCAGTTAGTGAGCCATGATGATGGAGAATATGTTACCCTACCATCAGATTTGCAACTTCCGGCTGCGTGCCCCAACATTAATGACCCACCCAGCATGCACCCGATTCTTGAGAGTCCTTTACAATATTCTATCCGGAATGTGTTCAAAATTGAACAAGAGCAGGGAGATGATGGAGGGTCCCGAAAGTCCCGTACTACCATCTAACAAGAAACCCATTAATGATTTTGCACTACCCACCAAACATGATACTCCTAGATAGTCCCTACCGGGCAGGCTCAGATAGAATGTCTTAAATTGTCCACTTTCCCTTGTCCTGATAGCACATCCTATGTAGGCCAAGCCCAGCTCCTTAGATAAACCATATCTTACATAGGCCCAAGCATACCTTCCTAGATACAAAAGTGTAGGCCCAAATGAAAGTGACTCTTGCTCTCATTTATAATAATTCTAATGGAACAGACCTCATAGGCCTCATTGATCTGTTAGCAGAGATCTGTCCCCTTCACCCAGATACGACCTTAGCCCTCTCTTGTAACTTGCCACAGTTGCAAGAATAAGGGTGGCCCCCACCCATGTGACGGGCTGTTGGAACATCTGGCAGTGTCACATGCAAGATTAGTGATATTCTTAGCTATGGGACTTTCCGCGCTTGCTAAACTGGAACTTGAGGCAGGAACTTGACCAAGAAATTAATGCATTTAATATTAATTCTAAGCATTTTTCACGGTGAAAGTTATCTTTTGTTTACTTTTGCGGTCAGAGAACTCTGACCGCCTGCCAACCAGTTCTGTTTCATCATGATACCACTTCTCATATAAAATTTTCCAGTAAAGCAGGTGGTCAAGTGGCCTGCGTCAGATCTCGTGTCAAGCCTCGTGCACACGTAGGCGTGAGTTCTGCATTCAATAATAAAGTTCTGCATTCAACTATATAAAGAGCCCACCCGGACTAGAGCTTCGTACTCTTCCATTGCATCAGACCTTGACTGCATCTGGAGGGCTTCCCGTGCGATCGTCCGTTGGTGACTGGGCCTAGTGCTTCAACTTCCAAGGTGGTAATACTCTTTTGTGATAATTTTGCCTATTGGCTTTGACAGCCCATCTGATGGCATAGCCTCTTGGCTCTGTCAGCCTATTTGATTAATTCACTATTAGCTTATTCAGTCTTTTTAATAATTTAGCCTTTTGGCTTTGACAGTCTATCTAATTCAGCTCATCCTAACCCAAGCCATTGCATTTATCTTAGTTTAAATTGCGTAGTTTTGAATGGTGTTGCTTTCTTAAGAAAAGGTTTGTCTTCTAGGCACTAGCCTATCCATCCTCTGTAAAGTTAGGGTTGCTCCTTGGGCAGCTGCTTATAGCACAATATTTTAGTCATATGTTTGCTTCTTTAAGCAACTGAGTTTGAACATTGTCGATGCATTTATTTTTCATTCTGCTCATGTGTGGTGGGCAACATTTAAATTGAAGTGCTTTTATGCTTTGAACTGTTTGAATAAAAAGTCACTGTTTTATACTGTGGTTTCTTCTTTCCAAGTGAACGAACAGCACAGGGGTCAGGCTCTCTGGAGTCGGTAAGCGGAGGGGTGTGGCAGCCACAAAAGAATCCTCCCTTTCAACTGTGATCTCTCAGTCTTTCCAATAGTGCCAGCCCCACGGGTATCTCTAAGCTTAAGCGCACTTGCAGTGACGCCACTACAGCAGGGGCAATACTTTATTATATGCACTGATGCGACTGCACCACATACCTCTCCCCCTGTTTTCAGGCTTTTCCCACCTCTAGATCTGGGTTACAGTGTATTGTTCAAGTTTGACAGAATCGCAATGCTATATATTGCCACCTGTGATGGACATTGGCCCTAACTTCTTTGCTGTATGTCTCCTATTCGTTTGGGTTTTGTTTTTACTGTGTGTTCTCTTTATATTCAATAAACAGATTTGAAATAAAAAAAGAATTGAAAGTAAAAGTGACTAAGTCCGAACGTAGAAATCTAGAAATCTTTACCACTACTTCATCCAGTGGCTCCTCAATGACGGGGCTGTTAATCTAGTGACTTTTTGTGGTTCACCCTGCCAGGGATTGTAACTGTTGCTTGACCTGGGCCAACATCTGAGTCAACCAACAACCCAATTTCTCACAAAAACCTTGAGCAGTTTGTTTTGTATTTGCTATTTTGAATTTATTAGAATCATACCGATTTATATATTCATGTATTCACTTCTGATTTTTGACAACATTAAATGATGTGAGTTTGTATCTTTGCTAATCTGCTACTAAACCTTCATGGTTTGCAAATCTATTACCCTATGTTATCATTGTGGGGCCCAATTGCTTCACTGTCATTGATGTAATGTTGATTTATTGAGTCATGCCTCAGTCTGGGACTAAAGGTTCATCCACTGAAGTGCAGCTTGTACTTGAGTTTGCCCCAAAGATCCGTACGGCTGAAAATCCCATCCACCCTGTAATAGTACCCTTCTAGTGCACTGCCCATAAATCAGTGGTGTCACAACCCACTTAGATTCATTTACAGAGGTAAATGCAGACATCACTCCTTAGGAAACACAATTCTCGAGAAAATTGTCACCCCTAGATGCCTGAGGTGGTTTAAGGATTGGGAGTGAGACTGAAGACGAGCAGTAGGAAATAGCCCCTGGTGTGCTGATACAGACCTTTGAAGAGCTGAATCTGAGACCAACTCGGAAACTTTTTCTTGATTGAATTGATCATGTCGATTATAATCGCTGTACCCTGGGAAATGTGTTCTTTACTGTTCCAAGCACCTCTGATGTTGTACCAGCTTTTGTCAATCTAAAATACAAAGCAACATTGGTACTATGCTTCCATATGACCAGTTTAGACTCACATTTGGAGACACAATGTTTGATGAGGATTATATATGAAACTGCTGTGTTGGTGATGGTGCTTACCTGCATCAAACCAAAGGCTTTTCCTCCCTCACACATTCTAGCACGGGCACAGGGTTCACGAGAAATGATTCCAGCAATCACGGCTGGATCCATGCACCAACTGCGGCCAACTTCCAAAATCTCTGTTTTGTATTTGGCTATATTATTGAGGTCAGCTTCTGCCATCTGGTGGGATGCATTGACCCCTGCAGTGAAGATGGTAAAGTAGTAAAGATTATCGTTGCCATTGTTGTTTGACCATTGACTTTCTTCCCAGTCAAATATCCAGAGACACAGGCATCAAAACAGAAATGGCCAATACCCTTTTATACATGCTGCAACACCATTTGCTAACAGCATAACAACATAGTACAGCTGTAGGACTGCCTGCGCTTAAAAAACATTTTTAGAAACATTCACAAAGGGAAAGTGGCCCCTTGGGACCCCTTCCTGTTTGTGAATGGGTTACCACCTTGAAGTAGGCGGTAAAATGTGAATGTTTTGTGACCGCCTTTCGGTAGCAAAACCGTCACACATACCACTGTCACTATTAGGTAGAGACACACTTAACATGCACCTTATTAATACTGAATTGCAAACCCATTTTGAAATTAGGTAATAGGTTACCAAATTGCAAAATAGGTCTTTATATATAGAAAAATGCCTTTTTCCAGTCGCAAATGGCCCGATTCTTTGAATTGGGCGATTTGCAACCTAAAAAAAGCATCGTACATCTGGCTCTTTGAAACATAGCTTTCATAAAACATGACAGAGATCATTCACAATGTAGCATGGGTGATTTGAAAATGTAGTAAGTCTGCCTTTTCTACATGGTCACCCCAGATTTTTTGCTTTTTTCTGGATCTCATTTTTCCTTGTTATTGAACTCTGTGCACTATACACCTGCTAAACAGGAGTAAAGTGCTGGTGCTCCCCCTTTAAACATGTTTAAATTGTCTTATCCCTTATTGACATATTTAACTTGCTGACAGGTCTCTAGTATATGGTGTAGAAATGTGCTCAGGACTTGGAAGTTAAATGGCACCTGTGGGCTGCAGCACCTGTTGTGCTATCCATACGTTTGGCCTGTAAAAAATGGCTTCAGGCCTACCATGTGTAGACTGACTACAGCATCCTAAAACCTGCTGTCAAACCTGTCAAAATAACCCTTTTTGACTTGTGGAAATTCCTGCTTTTAAATATTAATAAGTCACCTCTAAGTACACTCTATTGCCCACACAGTAGTGTCCGTAATATTTAAAAATTGGACATGTACAGAACTCAAGTTGGCATGTTTCTCCAGGGACTATCCCCAAAAAGTTGTTTTCATTCACTGGGCTATAGCTGTATCCTAGAAAATGTCAAAGTACAATTATAAACTTTGATCTATAACTTTGAACATGAAACAGCTATAAGATCCATGAAGACCCCTTGGCTGCTTAGGGTCGTTGGGGCCAAGAACCCCTATTGTTGCCACAAGTAAGTCCCCAACAGCTACATTACTCAGTCCTCATCAGAGGCCCCTCCCCCTTTCTCAACTACTCTGCAAATGTGCCTTATGGCGTCCTACTGGTTGGGGGATGAAGTCGTCTTGGCTGCTGAGGGTCGTTGGGGGCCAAGAACCCTTATTATTGGCAGCAGTTACTCCCACACAGTGGGATTTCTCAGACTTCATCGGAGGCACCGCCCTCTTTCTCAACTACTCTGCAAAAGTACCTCCTGGCACACTAGTATTGTTTAGAGGTGAGAGTGCAGGTAAACTCTGCTCTGCTGGTGGTTGGCAGAGTTTTTGCTGAACACTGCGTTCCAACCACCAGAGTTTACCGCCCACCCCTATCAGAGACTCACACACCCACTCAGACACTCATATACCCACTTACAGTCCCGTTCTTTTCCTTTTGCCACACTAGGAGCGGGGGGCAAGGACTGCAACCCCCATGCTCCCTTTCAAGCAGCCAAGCTCACGCCGCATTTGGGACGCGCCCGGAGGTGCATAAAGACAAACACAGCGAAGTCCGGGCCAAGGGTGGGCCTGTCCGTGCCTGTCAGAGCCTGAATGAGGCCGGGATGGGCCACCCCCCTAACTCCTTTGATCTGAAGACATCTGTAAGGTACTGTGCAGAGTCAATTTTATTCCGTATTGTATTCATAGTGGGCAACTGTGACAGTTGTGTTGGTTCCAGGTTGCGCCACTCTGTGGGGTTGCCTTTTGAATCCCTCTGTCTATTGGGCAAGATTTCGCAATCACTGTAATTTTGTTTTTTAAAGCACTATTGCTCATAAGAAACTGGAAAAAGGAAACAAACCATGGGCCCGACTGGAGGAGGGAGCACAGCAACCACTTTGGATTCATTTTTAACTAGGGCGGCAAATGTTCTGTCAAATGAAATTGCACTTACAGAAAGGAGACTCTCGCTGGAGATAATTAATCATCCTCAGAGTGCTTCACCTCTTGGTGACCCCATGCAAATGGTTGACCATGTCGAGATGGAACCTATCATGACAAATGTAACTGATTTATCAGATGGCCTCGAAGGGGATCGAGATGAAGGCACATTTTTGACTGAACCCCCGGTTAAAAGGAAGAGAGGAGGAGGGAAAAAGGCTGCGCTTATGACCAAGAGGACTGTGGGGTCAGTTTCTCTAGATCAGGTGGACGTGGGGCAAATTGGGCCTAATTTGTTATTAAAAATTGAAGATATGGTAAAATCACTCTTAGCACCCATTGATATACGACTGGCAAAGATAGAAGCTTTACTTTGTCAGTCTATTGAGATGCAATCTCGACATATTTTTGACAGCCTGGAGAAAGGGAATGTAGAGTCAACTGGGGGAGAAGGGCATGCTCAGCGGGGGGTCCAGCTCCTTCAGCCCTTTTAACAAGTGGTTGTGAGCCCCTAGATTGTAGAGGTAGCACACAGCCAGGGCAAGGTAATAAAAACTGTAGGAGAGTAGGATCTGCTTCACATGGATACCCCCACTTTTTGCTGATGCTTCACTGTTTTTCGACATTAGTCTGGCTGGGGCCCTGCTAAATCAGAACCCCAGCCTAGCTGCTTCCTCTCTAAAATGGTTTCCATGTGCCTTAGGCACATCACTGATTGGGATCTGGAGTGCCCTTATAAGTCCCTAGTATATGGTATACTATGTACCAAGGGCATAGGTACCTCAGAGGCCTGCCAGGGGCTGCAGCATGTATTATGCCACCCCTGGAAGGCCATCCAACCTGACACCACAGGTCTGCTACTGCAGCCTGGGTAAGGTGGTGCATGCACCCCTTACTGTGATATAGGTTACCTATATCACTAAATACATACACACATATAAACCTATAAGTCACTCCTAAGGCAGGCCTTATCAATCCTAAAGGCAGAGTGCATGGTACCTATGTGAGAGGGTGCCCCTGCATGAGCAGGGCCCCTCTGCAGCGTTCGGAGACCATCTCTGATGCTGTTTGTAGTGCAGCCTGACCATATACTCTTAAGCGCATTATATCCTCGCGGTAAAATGCTAACTTTGGAATGGCTGCACCTAAACATGTCGTGTTTGGTGTCAAACATCTTGGAATACTACCGCCCGCCAATCCTGGCGGCGGGGGTAGCATTCCACCCTTCTAGAGGGAAAGACATGTTAACTCTGACTAGTCCGGTAACTTCTTTCCAGAGCCCTGGCATCACAAAATGGATGCTGCTGCCACAGACACGAGTCTGGCCTCCTGCTGCTGTTCGAAACTCCGGCAGGGGAGGCCTGGACAATAGGTTTCCTGTCCCAGGGAGGTGTGACCACCTCCCCAGACAGGATAATGTGTATTGGGGCTGGGCGGGAGCACTTTCGGGTGCTTTGAAGTCCTGCACTGGGGGCACATTTGGTGTCCTCAGTGCATACCCCAGTTCAAACCGGATCAGGGGCTTGCAGCCCCTGCTTTGGCGTGAACTGGACAAAGGGAAAGGGGTGTAGCCACCCCTCTGCCCTGACCCACCCATAGGTGGGGCCACAGAGTAGTCCAACCCTATCTTTAGTATAAAGGTAGGAACCCAGTCCTTAGGACTTTAGATTATCCCTGGACGAAACTCTGTAACTGAATCCTGGACCTTCGACGCTCTACTCACGATTAGAGGACAGAAGAATCTCCCTTGGGGTCAAGGAGTGACTCCCCTGCTTGGCAGGCACCAAAGAAGCATCTGTCCGGTTCGCATTTCTGAAGCTCCCGTCGGACACCGAAGTCATCGCATCACCAGAGGTGGATTCTCAGACTTCCCGAGGCTACCCTGAGTCCCCAGCAAAGCTGAGGCCCGTGGCTATCGTGGGTGACTTGAGACCGTGACCCCTGAACACCGAGCACATTTGCAAGTGCATCCTCTTCTGGGTCTCCCAAGAAGTTGTGCTTTGGGCTCCGAGTAGCCCTAGCCTCCAGCACCACCTGCACCGAAGATCACTGGCCCCCACTCCACGAGTGTCCTGTAAGCCAGATCCACGTGCGGCGTCACGAGGCTCCTTCGCGGTCGCTAGCCCGTTGGCTAGTAGCCCTTAACGAAGGCCAATCCTTTTCTAACTTGGAATCCTGGTTGCTCCAGGCCTGCCCTCACTTACTCTCGCTGGATGAGTTCCACAGACCTTGTTGGTCTGCACCATCGACGATCTACATCTTCACCAAGACTTGCCGTTGCCAAGGCTTGTTGGGTCCAATCCGGTCGCCGACACCTCAGCACTCAACAAACATTGTGTACCAGCCCGAATCCTGCTCCTGGTCGCCGACAACGCCTCCTGGACCTCGTGGCTGAAGAGTCAAGATGACCGTCAACGCACCTGAAGCACTCGACATCGGTGGGCATCTGTCCATCGCCTTCCTGGTCACTGGCTAGTGACCCAGACTCTGTCCCCTCTGCTTTCAGGTTCTTCAGAACTCCGATCCACTCTTGGATCCACCCGGACACTTTTGTCTTGGTCGCCAGCAGCACTTTGCAGCAGATCGGCATCTGAATCGACGACGAAACCCGACCCCGAAAGGCACCTATGCACCCGGCTTCCCTGGGTGAGGTAACACGAGTACTCCGGTGCTCCCGTGGGTAGAGACTCTTCAAAGTCCTAGATCTCAAAGGGTTTTGTCCAAGTCCTCTTTTAAGTGTCCCTTTTCTCTAATTTCCCGATCCCAACTTTCTCCATAGAAGTCAACGGCGTATCGCGGTTGTGTATTTACACTGCACGCGCCTCCCGTGGGTCCCCTGTGTCACTACCTTGGGTGGTTCCTTGTGGTCCAAGCACTTCTAGAGGCTCTAGGCCTAGTGTCTAGTTCAGTCGTGGTTCGCATACCACTTTATTGGTATATGGTTTGGTACGCCCCTAGGGCCCAAACGTGTATTTGTGCTATTACTGTGATTTAATAACTTCTAACTTATGTACTTCGAACTCTAGCCTCATAAAGAGACTAGAGGGGTGTGTTTAGCAATAAATACATATATTTTGAATATATACCTGGTGTGGTGCTCTTTCATTTGATCACTCAAGAGATTATAGACTGGTAAAACAAGCTGCTTTACATTCCTTCAAGACTTAGCCTGAAGGCTGCTCTCCATAGCTACCACTAGGATAGCTTTCAATAAGGTTGTCTTTAACCTATCTCCAATAAGGGGTTGTTTGGACTGGTGCAAGGTGCCCACTATAATTAGTGGACAGCATATGCCAGGCCAACTTCTCACATTGGTGAGCAGCGTGTGGGATTCCAGCTTGCTATTGTTTTACCAGATAATCTCAATTGAATTGATCAACTGAAAACCACTAAAGGTACCTAAGGTACATATAATTTAAGCTTAGAATACAGTAAGTTCTACTGAACTTAGAGTTGTGTGTTAAGGGATAGCACAACCCTTTCTACAACTCAAGAGAGTTTAGTAGGCCACACTAGAGTAGGTAGTGCATACACCACACCACACTAGTAATGTCTTTAAGGGTAGGATCTAAAGAATCCTTGCAGGAAGCCATTGAGCTTCCACCCTCCAAGTATGATACACTCCCATTCTTGGAACTGAGAGCTTTATGCAACTTGAGAAAAATAAGGACAGGCCAAAGCCCCACCACCCAACACCTCAAGGAGTTGTTGGTGGCTTATGACCTTAGTAAGCCCTTGGGGACTGAAGGGATAGGAGCTGAGGGTGGGGCAGAGGAAGAGGAGGAGGCCAGGGGTACCAATACCCCCAGCCCCCCCTCTGAGACTGGCCAGGAGGGTGACAATGACCCTGACCTGGATAACCCAATCCCTCCTGTGGAAGATGATGAGGATGATCTGAATGATCCCCACTTTGTCCCCCCAGGAAGGATTAAGAGTGTGCCCAGGAAGTCTAGATCTTCTTCTCAGGAGTCTAACCACTCTGGCACCTCCATAGGGAGCTCCATCTCCTCTCACAGGAGGGAATCCTCTCATGAGAGAAGAGACAGACTGGTCCAGTATGAGGAAACTCAGCTGGAAATCAGAAAAAAGCAATTGGCTTTAGATAGGGAATCCCTAGATCTCCTTAGAGAGAGAAGAAAGTTGGGACTAGAGTCCCATGGTGGCAGCCATGTCCCTAGAGACAGGGAAAGGTCCTATGACCATAGGAACCTGAGCAAGATTGTCCCTCCCTACCAGAGTGGGGATGACATCCACAAATGGATAACTGCATTAGAGAGGGCCTGTAAGGTACAGAAGGTCCCTCAGGAGCAGTGGGCAGCAATCTTGTGGCTCTCCTTTGCTGACAAAGGTAGAGATAAGCTCCTCACTGTTAGAGAGGAGGATGCTGATAATTACAAGGTCTTGAAGAGTGCTCTTATTGATGGGTTTGGCCTAACCACTGAACAGTACAGGTTGAAGTTCAGAGACACCCAAAAAGCACAGACTCAAGACTGGGTAGACTATGTGGATTGTTCTGCCAAGGCTCTGGAAGGCTGGTTGATGGGCAGTAAGGTGTGTGACTTCTCAGGATTGTACAATCTGATAATGAGGGAGCAGATTCTTAATAACTGTCAAAATCAGCTGTTGCATCAATACCTGGTAGACTCTGATCTGACCTCTCCCCAAGAATTGGGAAAGAAGGCAGACAAATGGGTCAGAACCAGGGTGAAGCAGAAGGTACAGAACCAAGGTGGGGAAACCAAGAAGCAAGATGCTAAGAACTCTGACAAGGGTGGGGAGAAGGGTAAAGATCCAAAGTCTTCATCAGGCCCCCAAAAATCTTCTTCTGGTGGGGATTCACAGTCTACCAAAGGGAAAGGCCAAAGAAAACCATGGTGCAAGGTCTGTAAGCAAAAGACCCACTGGACCAGTGATTGCACCAAGTCCAAAGACTCCAGTCCAGCACCCACCAATGCCCCTAAGGCACCTGTTCCCCCTAGTACAGTTGGTGGGAGTGCTCCAGCCAAGGGTTTAGTAGGGTTCACCCTGGGTACTGAGTTGGGCTCTGACCTCGTCAGAGAACTGACTCAGGCTGTGTTAGTCTGTGATGGAGGCATGGATGTGACCTCCACTGTGAGTCCCAGTAATCTGGGCAAGTACAGACAACAGCCTTTAATTAATGGACGTGAGGCTTTGGCATTTAGGGACACAGGGGCAAGTGTCACAATGGTGACACAAGACCTTGTGAATCCTGGGCAAGTTATACTTGGTGAGATGTACCAAGTGACCAATGCTAGCAATGTCAGAACAGACCATACTCTGGCAGTTGTTAACTTCTCCTGGGGAGGGGTAACTGGCCTTAAGAAGGTTGTGGTAAGTGCAAACCTACCAGTCGAATGCTTGCTTGGCAATGACTTAGAGACTTCTGCTTGGGCAGAAGTGGAGCTCAGGACCCATGCAGAAATGCTGGGGATCCCTGCAGATGTGTTTGCTGTGACCAGGTCACAAGCCAAAATGTCTAGCACTGAACAGGCCTTGGATTCTGGAAGAATGGAGCAAGTGCCTTCCAAGAGGAGGAGTAGTAGGGTAAAGGCAGTGCCTTCCCCTTGGCTCAGGAGGAAGATCAGTCCCTTGAGGGGGATGATCTCAGCCCTGAAGAAGGAACTGTCCCAGAGGAACTTGAACCTGACCAGGTTGAGTTCTTGGGGACAGGGGGACCTTCTAGGGCAGATCTGAGCCAGGAGCAGCAGTGCTGCCCCTCCCTTGAACCCCTTAGACAGCAAGCTGCTGCTGAGGCTGCTGGGAAAGCTAGTGGTCCCCATACAGTGTATTGGGATGATGGACTCCTGTACTCAGAGAGTAGAGACCCCAAGCCTGGTGCTACCAGGAGGTTGGTTATACCTCTGAAGTTCAGGGGCTTCCTATTGACCCTAGCCCATGATATTCCCTTAGCAGGTCACCTGGGCCAGAACAAGACTTGGGACAGACTTGTCCCTCACTTTCACTGGCCCCACATGTCTGAAGACAGCAAGGAGTTTTGTCGCTCCTGTGTAACCTGCCAAGCCAGTGGCAAGGCAGGTGGCACTACAAAGGCCCCCTGATACCACTACCTGTGGTGGGGGTGCCCTTTGAAAGGGTAGGGATTGACATTGTTGGTCCCATGGATCCCCAAACAGCCTCTGGGCACAGGTTTATCCTGGTGGTAGTGGATCATGCCACCAGGTACCCAGAAGCTATTCCCCTCAGGACCACTACAGCACCTGTGGTGGCAAGGGCCCTCCTGGGAATCTTCTCAAGAGTAGGCTTTCCTAAGGAGGTAGTATCAGACAGGGATGCTAACTTCATGTCTGGGTACTTAAAAGCAATGTGGAAGGAGTGTGGAGTGACTTATAGGTTCACCACACCCTATCACCCACAATGCAATGGTTTAGTTGAGAGATTCAACAAAACCTTGAACGGCATGATTAAAGGGCTCCCAGAAAAGCTTAGGCGTAGATGGGACATACTCTTGCCCTGCCTTTTATTCGCATATAGGGAGGTGCCTCAGAAGGGGGTTGGTTACAGCCCTTTTGAACTTCTGTTTGGCCACCCTGTGAGGGGTCCACTGTGCTTGGTGAAGGAAGGATGGGAGTTACCTCTCAAGCCCCCAAAGCAAGATATAGTGGACTATGTACTTGGTCTCCGCTCCAGGATGGCTGAGTACATGAAAAAGGCAACCAAAAACCTTGAGGCTAGCCAGGAACTTCAAAAGGCCTGGCATGACCAAAAGGCTGTTCTGACTGTTTACCAGCCAGGACAGAAGGTGTGGGTGTTGGAGCCAGTGGCCCCAGCAGCTCTCCAAGATAAATGGAGTGGACCCCACACTATTGTTGAGCAGAAGGGTGAGGTCACTTATTTAGTAGACCTAGGAACACCCAGGAGTCCCCACAGGGTTCTCCATGTCAACAGGTTAAAACCATATGTGGACAGGGCAGACATGGGCTTGCTCATGGCTACTGATGAAGGGCAGGAGGAAGAGAGTGACCCACTCCCTGACCTGCTCTCACAGAACCCTGACGATGGGTCAGTTGATGGTGTAGCCTTGGCAGGCAGCCTCACTACACAGCAACAAACTGATTGCAGGCAAGTCCTCAATCAGTTTAGACATATCTTTTCACTGACACCCAGTCAGACCACCTGGTGCACTCATGAAGTGGACACTGGGGACAGTCTGCCTATTAAAAACAAGATTTATAGGCAACCTGACCATGTCAGGGACTGTATCAGGACTGAAGTCCAGAAAATGTTGGAATTGGGAGTTATTGAACCCTCAGATAGCCCTTGGGCTAGTCCAGTGGTCCTTGTGGCAAAACCTCACACCATTGGTGGAAAAAGAGAGATGAGGTTTTGTGTGGACTACAGGGGTCTCAATGCAGTCACTAGGACTGATGCCCATCCAATACCCAGGGCAGATGAGCTCATAGATACTTTGGCGTCTGCCAAATATCTCAGCACATTTGACCTAACAGCTGGCTACTGGCAGATCAGACTAGCTGATACTGCAAAGCCCAAAACAGCATTCTCAACCCCTAGTGGGCATTATCAATTTGTGGTAATGCCCTTTGGTCTGAAGAATGCACCTGCCACTTTCCAGAGATTGGTGAATACAGTTCTCACAGGTCTGGAAGCCTATAGTGCAGCTTATCTAGATGATATTGCTGTCTTTAGCTCCACCTGGGAGGATCACCTGGGCCACCTCAGGAATGTTTTACAGGCCCTGCAAAAGGCAGGCCTGACTATCAAGGCCACTAAGTGCCAGATAGGGCAGAGTCAGGTTGTGTACCTGGGCCACCTTGTGGGTGGAGGCCAGGTTCAACCTTTGCAGAGCAAGATCCAGACCATCATGGACTGGACTGCTCCCACTACCCAGACTCAGGTGAGAGCCTTCTTAGGCCTGACTGGGTACTATAGGAGATTTGTCAAGGGGTATGGATCAATAGTGATACCCCTGAATGACTTAACTTCTAAGAAAATGCCCAAAAGGTTCAGTGGACAGTTAGCTGTCAAAAGGCATTTGATGACCTCAAGCAGGCCATGTGCACTGCTCCAATTCTGCAGAGTCCTGATTACTCCAAGAAGTTCATTGTTCAAACTGATGCATCTGAATTGGGGGTAGGGGCTGTACTGTCACAATTTAATGAAGAAGGTCAGGATCAGCCAGTAGCTTTCATTAGCAGAAGGCTGACCCCTAGAGAGAAACGTTGGTCAGCCATAGAGAGGGAGGCCTTTGCTGTGGTCTGGGCTCTGAAGAAGTTGAGGCCATACTTGTTTGGTACACACTTCCTGGTTCAGACAGACCATAAGCCCCTCTTATGGCTAAAACAAATGAAGGGTGAAAACCCCAAACTGCTTAGGTGGTCCATTTCCCTACAGGGGATGGACTTTACAGTGGAACATAGGCCTGGGAGTAACCATGCGAATGCAGATGGACTCTCTAGGTATTTCCACTTAGAACATGAAGACTTAACTGGGCAAGGTTAGTTTAATGTCCCTACGTTTGGGGGGGTTGTGTAGGAGAGTAGGATCTGCTTCACATGGGTACCCCCACTTTTTGCTGATGCTTCACTGTTTTTCGACATTAGTCTGGCTGGGGCCCTGCTAAATCAGAACCCCAGCCTAGCTGCTTCCTCTCTAAAATGGTTTCCATGTGCCTTAGGCACATCACTGATTGGGATCTGGAGTGCCCTTATAAGTCCCTAGTATATGGTATACTATGTACCAAGGGCATAGGTACCTCAGAGGCCTGCCAGGGGCTGCAGCATGTATTATGCCACCCCTGGAAGGCCATCCAACCTGACACCACAGGTCTGCTACTGCAGCCTGGGTAAAGTGGTGCATGTACCCCTTACTGTGATATAGGTTACCTATATCACTAAATACATACACACATATAAACCTATAAGTCACTCCTAAGGCAGGCCTTATCAATCCTAAAGGCAGAGTGCATGGTTCCTATGTGAGAGGGTGCCCCTGCATGAGCAGGGCCCCTCTGCAGCGTTCGGAGACCATCTCTGATGCTGTTTGTAGTGCAGCCTGACCATATACTCTTAAGCGCATTATATCCTCGCGGTAAAATGCTAACTTTGGAATTGCTGCACCTAAACATGTCGTGTTTGGTGTCAAACATCTTGGAATACTACCCCCCGCCAATCCTGGCGGCGGGGGTAGCATTCCACCCTTCTAGAGGGAAAGACATGTTAACTCTGACTAGTCCGGTAACTTCTTTCCAGAGCCCTGGCATCACAAAATGGATGCTGCTGCCACAGACACGAGTCTGGCCTCCTGCTGCTGGACGAAACTCCGGCAGGGGAGGCCTGGACAATAGGTTTCCTGTCCCAGGGAGGTGTGACCACCTCCCCAGACAGGATAATGTGTATTGGGGCTGGGCGGGAGCACTTTCGGGTGCTTTGAAGTCCTGCACTGGGGGCACATTTGGTGTCCCTGTGCATACCCCAGTTCAAACCGGATCAGGGGCTTGCAGCCCCTGCTTTGGCGCGAACTGGACAAAGGGAAAGGGGTGTAGCCACCCCTCTGCCCTAACCCACCCATAGGTGGGGCCACAGAGTAGTCCAACCCCGATCTTTAGTATAAAGGTAGGAACCCAGTCCTTAGGACTTTAGATTATCCCTGGATGAAACTCTGTAACTGAATCCTGGACCTTCGACGCTCTACTCACGATTAGAGGACAGAAGAATCTCCCTTGGGGTCAAGGAGTGACTCCCCTGCTTGGCAGGCACCAAAGAAGCATCTGTCCGGTTCGCATTTCTGAAGCTCCCGTCGGACGCCGAAGTCATCGCATCACCAGAGGTGGATTCTCAGACTTCCCCGAGGCTACCCTGAGTCCCCAGCAAAGCTAAGGCCCGTGGCTATCGTGGGTGACTTGAGACCGTGACCCCTGGACACCGAGCACATTTGCAAGTGCATCCTCTTCTGGGTCTCCCAAGAAGTCGTGCTTTGGGCTCCGAGTAGCCCTAGCCTCCAGCACCAACTGCACCGAAGATCACTGGCCCCTACTCCACGAGTGTCCTGTAAGCCAGATTCATGTGCGGCGTCACGAGGCTCCTTCGCGGTCGCTAGCCCGTTGGCTAGTAGCCCTTAACGAAGGCCAATCCTTTTCTAACTTGGCATCCTGATTGCTCCAGGCCTGCCCTCACTTACTCTTGCTGGGTGAGTTCCACAGACCTTGCTGGTCTGCACCATCGACGATCTACATCTTCACTGAGACTTGCCGTTGCCAAGGCTTGTTGGGTCCAATCCGGTCGCCGACACCTCAGCACTCGACAGACATCGTGTTCCAGACGGAATCCTGCTTCTGGTCGCCGACAACGCCTCCTGGACCTCGTGGCTGAAGAGTCAAGATGACTGTCAACACACCTGAAGCACTCGACATCGGTGGGCATCTGTCCATCGCCTTCCTGGTCACTGGCTAGTGACCCAGACTCTGTCCCCTCTGCTTTCAGGTTCTTCAGAACTCCGATCCACTCTTGGATCCACCCGGACACTTTTCTCTTGGTCGCCAGCAGCACTTTGCAGCAGATCGCCATCCGAATCGACGACGAAACCCGACCCCGAAAGGCACCTATGCACCCGGCTTCCCTGGGTGAGGTAACACGAGTACTCCAGTGCTCCCGTGGGTAGAGACTCTTCAAAGTCCTAGATCTCAAAGGGTTTTGTCCAAGTCCTCTTTTAAGTGTCCCTTTTCTCTAATTTCCCGATCCCGACTTTCTCCATAGAAGTCAACGGCGTATCGCGGTTGTGTATTTACACTGCACGCGCCTACCGTGGGTCCCCTGTGTCACTACCTTGGGTGGTTCCTTGAGGTCCAAGCACTTCTAGAGGCTCTAGGCCTAGTGTCTAGTTCAGTCATGGTTCGCATACCACTTTATTGGTATATGGTTTGGTACGCCCCTAGGGCCCAAACGAGTATTTGTGCTATTACTGTGATTTAATAACTTCTAACTTATGTACTTCGAACTCTAGCCTCATAAAGAGACTAGAGGGGTGTGTTTAGCAATAAATACATATATTTTGAATATATACCTGGTGTGGTGCTCTTTCATTTGATCACTCAAGAGATTATAGACTGGTAAAACAAGCTGCTTTACATTCCTTCAAGACTTAGCCTGAAGGCTGCTCTCCATAGCTACCACTAGGATAGCTTTCAATAAGGTTGTCTTTAACCTATCTCCAATAAGGGGTTGTTTGGACTGGTGCAAGGTGCCCACTATAATTAGTGGACAGCATATGCCAGGCCAACTTCTCACAAAAACCAACTGCAAGAGGGCACTCAATCCAATGGCTGCCTGGGTACATTGCAAAAAAATCAGGAAGGGGGGCTGACGTAGCATCAAGGAGATACAAAAGGGGATGATGGACGGAACGTTTGAGCCAATCAAACACTCACCCCCAGTCAACTGATCTGGGTTTAATCCATCATCATTCTTTAGCTCACTCCACCACCCCAGTTCAGACATGGCCATATGCAAATCAGTCTGACCCTGTGCCTCATGGGAACAGTCCAGCCCGAACTGCCAAGCCATGTCTTCCCTGGACCGGAAACAAGCATCCTAGGACCGGTTTCTGGCATTCCAGCCGTCATCAGCCAGGCTTGCTTGAATCCAGTGGCAAAGTGAGCAAGGGACCCACGTCTGGGCATACCCCCGCCAACTTAGGGCGAACAAAGCGATACAAAAGGGGATGATGGACGGAACGTTTGAGCCAATCAAACACTCACCCCCAGTCAACTGATCTGGGTTTAATCCATCATCATTCTTTAGCTCACTCCACCACCCCAGTTCAGACATGGCCATATGCAAATCAGTCTGACCCTGTGCCTCATGGGAACAGTCCAGCCCGAACTGCCAAGCCATGTCTTCCCTGGACCGGAAACAAGCATCCTAGGACCGAATTCTGGCATTCCAGCCGTCATCAGCCGGTATGATATTCAATATACAGCAAGTGGATGCATTTGTATTTGTATTTGTGATGACGTATTTTTTTTCTTTAAAAAAACGAAGATATTGTGTACATGGATTTTATAGTGGAAATGGAGTAGTTAGTACTGTTTCAGGCTCTGTGATAAGGATAGAATGGAGGAGTAAGGCTCTCTCCTTAATAGGGTTTTTTTTCGTTGGTGGCAGCAATAATCTTTAGGCACTATGGCTAGTTTGCGCATTGCATCTATTAATATTTGCGGGTTAAATGATAAGGCCAAAAGAAGGCGGGTACAAGAAGAGCTATGCTTTTTAAGAGCGGATGTGTATTGTTTACAAGAAACTCATGTTGCCAGAGAAGATAGGGCCCTGCTGAATACTTTCGGCCTAAAAGTTGTCTGCCATACGACACAAGAAACTAGGACTAGAGGTGTTGCGATCTTAGTAAAAGGGGATTCTATTACCCCTGGCCGCAATACAGCAGATAAGCTGGGTAGATGGGCTTTATTGGAATGCAAGGCCGGCAGAGGCTCTTTCACATTATGTACAATATATGCCCCAGTTTTGGATGATCCTAGTTTGTTTAATTTCTTGGCCGCTGAGCTTCCATTATGGCCCGGACCACTTGTCATCTGTGGGGATTTTAATCTAAATGGATCAAGGGGGGGGTTGTGTAATAATGAAGAGGGCTATGGAGGGCGTAAGCCGCAATCGTTTAAAGCCCTGGGGCACCTACAGAGAGAACTAGGGCTGGTTGATGTTTGGGCATCACTAAAGGCAACGGACCCTGGATATACTTTTTATTCGGCTCCTCATGGCAGCTTTGCCAGGCTAGATTATTTCTACACCTCACCCATATTGATCAGGGGGGCACAGGTTGATTTATATCCTAGAGCAGTGTCTGATCATAATCCGATTATTTTTGAGTTTGTAATTGCAGGGCTGGTTCGTGCACCTAGAAAGTGGACATTTGAAAGGGGGCTGCTCCTGGATCATGATTATGTTAAACACATGAAATCCTGGATTGTGCTTTTTTTTAAACTAAATAACGGAAGTGCGGATGTAGGAATAATCTGGGACTCATTTAAGGCGGGGGTAAGGGGCGAAACCCTGAGTTTTAGCATCAATAAACAGAAGAAGGCGTGTGGACGCAGCAGAGAGCTTTATCAAATGCTAAGCTGCCTGGAAACCAATTTAATTAGTACTGTTAAAAATGGGAAAGACTCAGCCCCTGTTTTAAACGAGATAGCTGTTATCAAGGCTCGCCTGAATGAACATTTTGTAGAGAAAACGGCGGGGAAACTCCTCTCTAAAGAGCAGGACCGCTACGAATATAGCGAGCGTATTGGGCGGTTCCTAGCAGTTAGGGCACAACAACAGAGGACGGTTGGTAGTATTAGCAAGGTTAAGAATCTGCTTGGAAACATAGTTACAGATCCCGGGGAAATTAGAGAGGCTTTTAGGGGTTTTATGCCAATTTGTATAAAGACTCCTCGAATCTGGGCCCCAAGCTTTTAGATAATTGCTTGGTAGACCAGTCTGGCTTGGTCACAGATGAGGAGAGACTAATGCTTGGGGGAGTAATTTCATTAGAGGAGTTACAGGCTGCCTTGTTTGCTTTACCATCGGGGAAGGCGGTAGGAGCAGACCATATCCCACTAGAATTCTATAAAGTATTCTTCTCAGAAATTCAGCAGGAGCTGCTGAGTTTTGTAAATGGTGTTAAAACCGGGATATCGCCTCCCAGGACATGGGGTATCGCTAACATAATCATATTCTTAAAGAAAGGCAAAGCCCCAGTTGCCATGGGTTCGTATAGACCAATCACGTTGCTTAATAGCGATGTGAAGGTATATTCTAAAATCTTTGCCACTCGATTAGCTGGGGTCATACACCAGCTGGTATTTGAGCAGCAGCATGGGTTTATTCCGAGTAGGGGGACAACTGACCACATTCAGAGGGTTATAGCTTTATTTGATGCAACGGAAGTTTTGGAAAAACCAATGGGGGTGGTCTTACTCGATGCAGAAAAGGCCTTCGACCGTGTGTCATGGGCCTTTTTGTGGAAAGTACTGGAAGACAATGGCCTGGGAAAAGACTTTATTGGGGCAATCCTGGCAATGTATAACAAGCCTATAGCCTATTTGCAAATAATGGGACAAGAGTCTGAACCCTTTCTAATAGAGAGGGGAACGAGACAGGGATGCCCTATGTCTCCTTTGTTGTTTGCCCTATTTATTGATCCTTTGCTCAGGAGACTAGAGTCATCACCGGATATTGTTCCTGTTAGCTTACACGGCTGGGATACAAAAACATTGGCGTACGCCGATGACATCGCCATCATTACTAGTGACCCAGATAGGGCATTGCAGGCAGTGGAGGAGATGGCAGAAGAGTTCGGTATAAGGTCGGGGTTTTTGTTAAACAAGGCTAAAACACAAGTTTTGATTAACAGCCATACGTTGGCTTCTGATAGTAGGATCACAAGCGAAGCTACTTATTTAGGTATATGCATTACCCCTAAGGTGGGGCGTATAATTGATTTAAATGTGATCCCTATTTTGGAGAAAGCCAAACAGGATTTTGAACGGTGGGACAATTTGAGACTATCTATAATGGGAAGATGCAACTTAGTTAAGATGGTTTTTCTTCCTAAACTGCTATATGTGTTTCGAGCTGTTCCATTGGAATTCAACAATGAGTGGTTTAAGAAAATTGATAGATTAGTAGCAAGCTTTGTATGGGCATATGGGAAAACCAGAAGAGCCAATGTCTTTATGTGTTTACCCAGAGAGAGGGGTGGATGGGCACTCCCGAACTTCAGACTATACTACCTTGCTGCTGCTATGCAATGCTATAAGGTATTGTTTAGCACTCAGGCAATGGAGCACGGCGCTGGTAATCATGTACCATCCATCTATGAGTTATTAATTGGTAATGCTGCTCATGGATGTTTAATTACGTTTTTTGAGCCTAGCTATTTTAAGCGAACCCGCTTTAAGACTCTGTATGCTGCATATAGGAACTGGGCGATGGTTCGGAAGAAGATTGGGGTAGGCAGGTACAGCAGATATACTCCCCTGATCCAGAATGAACAACTGCCCTGTATATTTCATGATAGCTGTTTTAATAGATGGGGCAATCACGGGATTGGCAGGCTTGGAGACCTCCTTGCTGGGAATTTGCTGGCACCCTTTGATGTGATTTGCAAGAAATTTAATATCGGGCCACGAGATTTTTTTAAATACCTGCAGATCAGGGATTTTTTCCCAAAAAAGATTGGGGGAATAGCTGGCTTCGATCAAATACCTTTGTTGGAAATGATGGTAAAGAAGACCGCCCCTTCCATTTCTCAGATATATGGCTGTTTGATGGAACTGGTCCCTGATGATTTGGAGAAACAGTGTGGGAAATGGCAGGAAAGATTTGAGCTTGCCGACTCCGGCTTTTTGGAATCACTGCAGTTAGGGGGCACAATGGTGTTTGCTTCGAATCTGCAGTCACAACATTATAAGACGTTGTTTGATCTTTATGTAACTCCAGCAAAGATTGCGAAATGGGGCGGCGTGGCGGGGACAAGGTGCCCTAGATGTCAGGCGCTGGAGGCGGATCTGGTTCATATATTTTATTCCTGCTCCTGTTTAAGACTGCTAGAATTGGAAATCGTGGGCTTTTTGGGGGAGGTATTGAAAAGCAAAATCACTCCGTCTCCGCAACTAATGTTATTTGGTGTGGATAAGACAGTCTCGGGACCTGGGTTGGAAATGCTTTTTATTGCAATGATTGTTTTTAGATTGTGTATATCCTCATCATGGCTAGATAGCTTACCTCCGACCTTTCAGCAATGGAAGGGGCGCTTTTTATATGTATATCATTTTGAAATGGCTCTGTATACTCGCAAGGGCATTCAGGCTAAAAAGAAGGGGAGGAAGATATGGGGAGCCTTAATGACATGGTTGGATGCGTTCCAATAAGTACTTGCTGTTAAACCTCAGAGTCTGACTATCACCTGGACTGTATGATGAATTAGTACTGCTTTTCGTATCTTTGTACATTAATTATATTTATTAACATGTTAAATTCATAAGCTGCTATTTATGTATTTATGTACACTTGCTGTGATTGTATTTGTATTGTTTTCTGAGAAAAAAAAAAACAAACAAAAAAACAAAAAAACAAAAGGGGATGATGGACGGAACGTTTGAGCCAATCAAACACTCACCCCCAGTCAACTGATCTGGGTTTAATCCATCATCATTCTTTAGCTCACTCCACCACCCCAGTTCAGACATGGCCATATGCAAATCAGTCTGACCCTGTGCCTCATGGGAACAGTCCAGCCCGAACTGCCAAGCCATGTCTTCCCTGGACCGGAAACAAGCATCCTAGGACCGGTTTCTGGCATTCCAGCTGTTGAAAAGAGTCACCCTTGAAATAATTTATGGACCGATGTGCAGGGCCCAAACTCCTCCCATCTCCCTCTAGATACAGAAGCGAGAAATTATATTCTTGACCTGCCCCCAGAGTCAGCTCCTTTAGTGGCTCCTTTAGGTGTATACCAGTCAAACAGGGTACAAAGGAGTCAACGATAGATGTGATACATAAAGTGACCCATTGGTTGGACAACTCGTTAGTAAACGGTCATCACTTATCAGCCCGTGTTATCATGGCCAGAAGAGTGGGATTTTTTTGGAACCACTATCAAAAAAAATAGGGAGGTGATTGTATAGTGGTTAACTAATTAAGATTGTCCTGCTTCATTTTTTTTCTATTACTCAGGGGAGCCACACCATAGGCTCTTTCCAGTAAGGCCACTTCAACCCTCATGTGTGAAAACAACTATTTCCCTTGGAAATGGATTTGCCCCATTGAGTGCTCTAAATAGTATTGATTGACAACTGGTTCGAACTGAGAGTGTGGAAATTGGAGGGTCCACTCAATCATACGGGGTGGTCACAAATAGTCCTTCAAGGCCTTTGCCCATCAAAGGTGATCCATTGAATTTTAAACTAATGTCTTGGAATATCCCGGGACTCAGGGCTAAAAAAGACAAGGAGCCGTTGTTAGCTATAAGGTCATGTCATACTGTTACATTACAAGAATCCTGGGACACTTCTAATTCTTTTGTGTTGGATGGTTTAACTCCCTTTTATAAAGCCACTTTACCCTCCACTGTAGGTCGTGCAAAGGGAGGTCTGCTCACTTTGATATCACTTAAATTAGCCTGTACATTGAAGAAGTTATTTTATTCCTCCCCCCGTATGTTAGCAGTAAAATTAACTTGTGCCAAGCGTCCAACCACGGTAATAATTAATTTTTATAACTCCTTTTGCAGGAAAAATGACAACAAGCATATTGCCGCAGTCTAGGGTTTTTTGGAACAACGCAGAGAGGAGAGTAGCTCCAACTTCGAGGCTATTATAATGGAAGATTTTAATATACATCTTTGTCCCTCTAATTGTACCCAAGGTAGGAGATCCTGGGATATCTTGGCCCCTCCATGCCATTTCGAACATTCTGCCCAAGGTTGTTGGTTAGAGAGTTTACTTGCTATAAATAATCTACTTTGTCTAGGGTATACGGGGGAGGTAGACTCAGTGCCGTCTTTTAATGGCAGGGGTTGTGACTCGACTATAGATTTTATTATGGTATTGTCCCCTTTGTTGATTGACATACTAAAAGTAAACCCTACTTGAAGCTGTTATAGAGATCATAACCTGTTAATTTTAGAAATGACAGGGGAGTTGGTCTTCTATGGGGTTGAGAGAAAGAGTCTAACAAATAGGGACTCTATACAAACAGACCAGGCTCGCAAAATTAGGTGGGAGAAGATAATCCCAGAGGCCTTTTTAGCCAAGTTATATATGGAGAGCGAAGAAGATATTAAATTGTGTCTAGATGACCTTACAGATGCTGTGTGGTTATAGAGGCTTTTGGTAATCTCGCAAAGCGAATTGCAGGTAATTTAACAGGGAGGGGGAGGACAGGGGACTTTAAAGGGGAAAAAGGGTTTGATACAGACTGCTCTAAAACACATAAGGATCTTATGCTGGCCTTAAAACATAAGCCTAAGAACGTAGAAATGATTAAGATATGTAGGAAAGCTGATAAATGAGCTATAACTCAAAGGAAGGATAAGATACGGGAACAGGCATGACTGGATTTAAATCAGGCTAGCGTTCTGTGTAATAGCACAACATTTTGGAAAGTTGTAAATAGCCCTTACATAGCAGATCAGCATACGGCGAGAATAGATTGTGTCATCCCCGCCGACAGATAGGTCAGCCACTTTGAACAGATTTATAAAGGAGTAGACACGTTATTCCTTGGGAACCCAGCATAGAGCTGCGCTCGTTAAGTTTTAGGATAGCTGAGGTTCAGAAAGCGATCATGGCCACTGCTGGTCGAAAAGCCCCTGGGCCTGATGGGGTCCCTGCGGATCTTTAAAAGGCAGATTCAGGGACATGGGCACAGATTTTAACTAAGGTTTTTAATGCAGCAACAGTAGGCTGTCTTCCGCCATCATGGTCCACAGCAGTTATTTTACCTATTTTTCAAAAGGGCGCTAGGGATGACCCCGCATGCTACCGCCCGATATCATTGTTAGATTCATCTGCTAAAATTTTGGGGAAGGTGATCTTAGATCATTTAAAATATGGTTAGATGCTACCAATGTAATTTCAGACCTGCAATATGGTTTTAGAAAAGACATGGGGACTGGCAAATATACTTTGCCAAAAAGGGTCGTATGTATATGGCATTCATGGACTTTACGTCTGCCTTTGATCGAGTGAATAGGTCAAAACTATGGGCCTTACTATTAGATATTGTAATGGATGCAGATTTGGTGGCTTTTTTACACTGGCACTGTAGGAGAGTAGGATCTGCTTCACATGGGTACCCCCACTTTTTGCTGATGCTTCACTGTTTTTTGACCTTAGTCTGGCTGGGGCCCTGCTAATCAGAACCCCAGCCTAGCTGCTTCCTCTCTAAAATGGTTTCCATGTGCCTTAGGCACATCTCTGATTGGAATCTGAGTGCCCTTATAAGTCCCTAGTATATGGTATACTATGTACCCAGGGCATAGGTACCTCAGAGGCCTACCAGGGGCTGCAGCATGTATTGTGCCACCCCTGGAAGGCCATCCAAACTGACACCACAGGTCTGCTACTGCAGCCTGGGTAAGGTGGTGCATGCACTCCTTACTGTGATATAGGCTACCTATATCACTATATACATACACACATATAAACCTATAAGTCACTCCTATGGCAGGCCTTATCAATCCTGAAGGCAGAGTGCGTGGTTCCTATGTGAGAGGGTGCCCCTGCATGAGCAGGGCCCCTCTGCAGCGTTCGGAGACCCTTCTCTGATGCTGTTTGTAGTGCAGCCTGACCATATACTCTTAAGCGCATTATAACCTCGCGTTAAATGCTAACTTTGGAATGGCTGCACCGAAACATGTCGTGTTTGGTGTCAAACATCTTGGAATACTACCCCCCACCAATTCTGGCGGCGGGGGTAGCATTCCACCCTTCTAGAGGGAGAGACATGTTAACCCTGGCTTGGCCGGTAACTTCTTTCTAAAGCCCTGGCATCACAAAATGGATGCTGCTGCCACAGACACAAGTCTGGCCTCCTGCTGCTGACCGAAACTCCGGCAGGGGAGGCCTGGACAATAGGTTTCCTGTCCCAGGGAGGTGTGACCACCTCCCCAGACAGGATAGTGTGTATTGGGGCTGGGCGGGAGCACTCTCGGGTGCTTTGAAGTCCTGCACTGGGGGCACATTTGGTGTCCCTGTGCATACCCCAGTTCAAACCGGACTCGGGGCTTGCAGCCCCTGCTTTGGCGCAAACTGGACAAAGGGAAAGGGGTGTAGCCACCCCTCTGCCCTGACCCACCCATAGGTGGGGCCACAGAGTAAGTCCAACCCCTAAACTTAGTATAAGTATAGGAACCCAGTCCTTAGGACTTTAGATTATCCCTGGACGAAACTCTGACACAGAATCCTGGACCTTCGACGCTCTACTACAAGATTAGAGGACAGAAGAATCTCCCTTGGGGTCAAGGAGTGACTCCCCTGCTTGGCAGGCACCAAAGAAGCAATTGTCCAGTCTACATCGCCTAAGCTCCCGTCGGACGCCGAAATCTTTGCATCACCAGAGGTGGATTTCCAGACTTCCCCGAGGCTGCCCTGAGTCCCCAGCAAAGCTGAGGCCCGTAGCTGTCGTGGGTAACGTGGAACCGTGACCCCTGGACACCGCACGCATTTGCAAGTGCATCCTCTTCTAGGTCTCCCACGAAGTCGTGCTTTGAGCTCCAAGTAGCCCTAGCCTCCAGCACCAACTGCACCGAAGATCACTGGCCTCCACTCCACGAGTGTCCTGTGAGCCAGCTCCACGTGCACCGTCTCAAGGCTCCTTTGCGGTCGCTAGCCCATTGGCTAGTAGCCCTTCACGAAGGCCAATCTTTTTCTACTTGGGCTCCCTGGTTGCTCCAGGCTTGCCCTCACTTACCCTCACTGGGTGAGTTCCTCAGACCTTGCTGGTCTGCATCATCGTCAATCTTCATCTTAATCGAGACTTGCCGTTGCCAAGGCTTGTTGGGTCCAATCCGGTCGCCGACACCTCAGCACTCGTCAGACATCGTGTACCAGCCGGAATCCTGCTCCTGGTTGCCAACAACACCTCCTGGACCGCGTGGCTGAAGAGTCAAGACAACCGTCAACCTACCTGAAGCACTCGACATCGGTGGGCATCTGCTCATCGCCTTCCTGGTCACTGGCTAGTGACCCAGACTCTGTCCCCTCTGCTTTCAGGTTCTTCAGATCTCCGATCCACCTTTGGATCCACCCGGACACTTTTCACTTGGTCGCCAGCAGCACTTTGCAGCAGATCGCCATTCAAATCGACGACGAAACCCGACCCCGAAAGGCACCTATGCACCCGGCTTCCCTGGGTGAGGTAACAAGAGTACTCCGGTGCTCCCGTGGGTAGAGACTCTAGAACGACCTAGTTCTCAAAGGGTTTGCTCCAAGTCCTTCTTTAAGTGTCCCTTTTCTTTAATTTCCAAACCGCGACTTTCTCCATAGAAGTTAACGGCGATTCGCGGCTGTGTAATTACACTGCACGCGTCCCCCGTGGGTCCCCTGTGTCACTACCTTGGGTGGTTCCTTGTGGTCCAAGCACTTCTAGAGGCTCTAGGCCTAGTGTCTAGCTCAGTCGTGGTTCTTATACCACTTTATTGGTATATGGTTTGGTACGCCCCTAGGGCCCAAACATGTATTTGTGCTATTACTGTGTTTAAATAACTTATAACTTATGTATTTCGAACTCTAGCCTCATAAAGAGACTAGAGGGGTGTGTTTAGTAATAAATACATATATTTTGAATATATACCTGGTGTGGTGCTCTTTCATTTGGTCACTCAAGAGATTATAGACTGGTAAAACAAGCTGCTTTACATTCCTTCAAGACTTAGCCTGAAGGCTGCTCTCCATAGCTACCACTAGGATAGCTTTCAATAAAGGTTGTCTTTAACCTATCTCCAATAAGGGGTTGTTTGGACTGGTGCAAGGTGCCCACTATAATTAGTGGAGAGCATATGCCAGGCCAACTTCTCACATTGGTGTGCAGCGGGTGGGATTCCAGCTTGCTATTGTTTTACCAGATAATCTCAATTGAATTGATCAACTGAAAACCACTAAAGGTACCTAAGGTACATATAAATTAAGCTTAGTATACAGTAAGTTCTACTGAACTTAGAGTTGTGTGTCAAGGGATAGCACACCCTTTCTACAACTCAAGAGAGTTTAGTAGGCCACACTAGAGTAGGTAGTGCATACACCACACCTCACTAGTGATGTCTTCAAAGCCAGGACCCAGTGAGTCCTTGCCAGAAGCCAATGGGCTTCTTCCCTCCAAGTATGATACACTCCCATTCTTGGAATTGAGAGCAATATGCAATGTGAGGAAACTGAAGACAGGCCAAAGTCCCACCACCCAACATCTGAGAGAGATGTTAATGGCTGATGATCTCAACAGGCCCTTAGGGACTGAAGGGGTAGGTGCAGAGGGTGGGGCAGAAGATGAGGATGGGGCCAGGGGTAGCAACACCCCCAGCCCCCCTCTGGAACTGACCAGGAGGGTGACAATGACCCTGACCTGGAAAACCCAATTCCTCCTGTGGATGAGGAGGAGGCTCAGGATGACCTCCACTTTGTCCCCCCAGGAAGGATTGTGAGTGTGCCTAGAAGGTCTAGATCTCCTTCTCAGGAGTCTAACCACTCTGGCACCTCAATAGGGACCTCTGTCTCCTCTCATAGGAGGGAATCCTCTCATGAGAGGAGAAAGAGGCTGATTCAGTATGAGGAAGCTCAGCTTGAACTCAGAAAACAGCAATTGGCCCTAGACAGGGAGTCCCTAGATCTCCTTAGAGAGAGAAAACAGTTGGGACTAGAGTCCCATGGTGGCAGCCATATCCCTAGAGATAGGGAAAGGTCTTATGACCATAGAAACCTGAGCAAGATTGTCCCTCCCTACCAGAGTGGGGATGACATCCACAAATGGATAACTGCTCTAGAGAGGGCCTGTAAAGTACAGAAGGTCCCTCAGGAGCAGTGGGCAGCAATCTTGTGGCTCTCCTTTGCAGACAAAGGTAGAGACAAGCTCCTCACTGTAAGAGAAGAGGATGCTGATAATTACAAGGTCTTGAAGAGTGCTCTTATTGATGGGTTTGGCCTAACAACTGAACAATACAGGTTAAAGTTCAGAGATGCCCAAAAAGCACAGACTCAAGACTGGGTAGACTATGTGGATTGTTCTGCTAAGGCTCTGGAAGGCTGGTTGATGGGCAGTAAGGTGTGTGACTTCACAGGATTGTACAATCTGATAATGAGGGAGCAGATTCTTAATAACTGTCAAAATCAGCTGTTGCATCAGTACCTGGTGGACTCTGATCTGACCTCTCCCCAAGAATTGGGAAAGAAGGCAGACAAATGGGTCAGAACCAGGGTGAGGCAGAAGGTACAGAACCAAGGTGGTGACCCTAAGAAGCAAGATTCTAAGAACTCTGATAAGGGTGGGGAGAAGGGTAAAGATCAAAAGTCTTCACAAGGCCCCCAAAAATCTTCTTCAGGTGGGGATTCACAGTCTACAAAAGGGAAAGGCCAAAGAAAACCATGGTGCAAGGTCTGTAAGCAAAAGACCCACTGGACAAGTGATTGCACCAAGTCCAAAGACTCGACTCCAGCCCCCACCAATGCCCCTAAGGCACCTAGTTCCCCCTAGTACAGTTACAGTTGGTGGTGGGAGTACTACAGCCAAGGGTTTAGTAGGGTTGACCCTGGGTACTGAGATGGGCTCTGACCTAGTCAGAGAACTCACTCAGGCTGTGTTAGTCTGTGATGGAGGCATGGATGTGACCTCCTCTGTGAGTCCCAGTAATCTGGGCAAGTACAGACAACAGCCTTTAATCAATGGACGAGAGGCTTTGGCATTTAGGGACACAGGGGCAAGTGTCACCATGGTGACACAAGACCTTGTGAATCCTGGGCAAGTTATACTTGGTGAGATGTACCAAGTGACCAATGCTAGCAATGTCAGAACAGACCATACTCTGGCAGTTGTTAACTTCTCCTGGGGAGGGGTAACTGGCCTTAAGAAGGTTGTGGTAAGTGCAGACCTACCAGTTGAATGCTTGCTTGGCAATGACTTAGAAACTTCAGCTTGGGCAGAAGTGGAGCTCAGGACCCATGCAGAAATGCTGGGGATCCCTGCAGATGTGTTTGCTGTGACCAGGTCACAAGCCAAAATGTCTAGCACTGAACAGGCCTTGGATTCTGGAATAATGGACCAAGTGCCTTCCAAGAGGAGGAGTAGTAGGGTAAAGGCAGTGCCTTCCCCTTGGCTCAGAAGGAAGATCAGTCCCTTGAGGGGGATGATCTCAGTCCTGAGGAAGGAACTGTCCCAGAGGAGCTTGAACCTGAACAGGTTGAGTTCTTGGGGACAGGGGGACCTTCCAGGGCAGATCTGAGCCAGGAGCAGCAGAGCTGCCCCTCTCTTGAACCCCTCAGACAGCAAGCTGCTGCTGAGGCTGCTGGGAAAGCTAGTGGTCCCCATACTGTGTATTGGGATGATGGACTCTTGTACTCAGAGTGTAGAGACCCCAAGCCTGGTGCTACCAGGAGGTTGGTTATACCTCTGAAGTTCAGGGGCTTCCTATTGACCCTAGCCCATGATATTCCCTTAGCAGGTCACCTGGGCCAGAACAAGACTTGGGACAGAATTGTCCCTCACTTTCACTGGCCCCACATGTCTGAAGACACCAAGGAGTTTTGTCGCTCCTGTGTAACCTGCCAGGCCAGTGGCAAGGCAGGTGGCACTACAAAGGCCCCCTGATACCACTACCTGTGGTGGGGGTTCCCTTTGAAAGGGTGGGGATTGACATTGTTGGTCCCATGGATCCCCAAACAGCATCTGGGCACAGGTTTATCCTGGTGGTAGTGGATCATGCCACCAGGTACCCAGAGGCTATTCCCCTTAGGACCACTACAGCACCTGTGGTGGCAAGGGCCCTCCTGGGAATTTTCTCAAGAGTGGGCTTTCCTAAGGAGGTTGTATCAGACAGGGGTGCTAACTTTATGTCTGGATACTTAAAAGCAATGTGGAAGGAGTGTGGAGTGACTTACAAGTTCACCACACCCTATCACCCACAATGCAATGGTTTAGTTGAGAGATTCAACAAAACCTTGAAGGGCATGATTAAAGGGCTCCCAGAAAAGCTTAGGCGAAGATGGGACATACTCTTGCCCTGCCTTTTATTTGCATATAGGGAGGTGCCTCAAAAGGGGTTGGCTACAGCCCTTTTGAACTTTTGTTTGGCCACCCTGTCAGGGGTCCACTGTGCTTGGTGAAGGAAGGATGGGAGTTACCTCTCAAGCCCCCAAAGCAAGACATAGTGGACTACGTACTTGGTCTCCGCTCCCGGATGGCTGAGTATATGAAAAAGGCAACTAAAAACCTTGAGGCTAGCCAGGAACTTCAAAAGGCCTGGCATGACCAAAAGGCTGTACTGACTGTTTATCAGCCAGGACAGAAGGTGTGGGTGTTGGAGCCAGTGGCCCCAGCAGCTCTCCAAGACAAATGGAGTGGACCCCACACCATTGTTGAGCAGAAGGGTGAGGTTACCTACTTAGTAGACCTAGGAACACCCAGGAGTCCCCACAGGGTTCTCCATGTCAACAGGTTAAAACCATATGTGGACAGGGCAGACATGGGCTTGCTCATGGCTACTGATGAAGGGCAGGAGGAAGAGAGTGACCCACTCCCTGACCTGCTCTCACAGAACCCTGACGATGGGTCAGTAGATGGTGCAGCCTTGGCAGGCAGCCTCACTACCCAGCAGCAAACTGATTGTAGACAGGTGCTCAATCAGTTTAGACACATGTTTTCACTGACACCCAGTCAGACCACCTGGTGCACTCATGAAGTGGACACTGGGGACAGTCTGCCTATTAAAAATAAGATTTATAGGCAACCTGACCATGTCAGGGACTGTATCAGGACAGAAGTCCAGAAAATGTTGGATTTGGGAGTTATTGAACCCTCAGATAGCCCTTGGGCTAGTCCAGTGGTCCTTGTGCCAAAACCTCACACCAGTGGTGGAAAAAGAGAGATGAGGTTTTGTGTGGACTACAGGGGTCTCAATGCAGTCACTAGGACTGATGCCCATCCAATACCAAGGGCAGATGAGCTAATAGACACTTTGGCCTCAGCCAAGTATCTAAGCACATTTGACTTGACAGCTGGCTACTGGCAGATCAGACTAGCTGATCATGCAAAGCCAAAAACAGCATTCTCAACCCCTAGTGGGCATTATCAATTTGTGGTGATGCCCTTTGGTCTGAAGAATGCACCTGCCACTTTTCAGAGGTTGGTGAATACAGTCCTCACAGGTCTGAAGCCTATAGTGCAGCATATCTAGATGATATTGCTGTCTTTAGCTCCACCTGGGAGGATCACCTGGTCCACCTCAGAAATGTTTTACAGGCCCTGCAAAAGGCAGGCCTGACTATCAAGGCCACCAAGTGCCAGATAGGGCAGAGTCAGGTTGTGTACCTGGGCCACCTTGTGGGTGGAGGCCAGGTTCAACCCTTGCAGAGCAAGATCCAGACCATCATGGACTGGACTGCTCCAACTACCCAGACTCAGGTGAGAGCCTTCTTAGGCCTGACTGGGTACTATAGGAGATTTGTCAAGGGGTATGGATCAATAGTGACACCCCTGAATGACTTAACTTCCAAGAAAATGCCCAAAAAGGTTCAGTGGACAGTTAGCTGTCAAAAGGCATTTGATGACCTGAAGCAGGCCATGTGCACTGCTCCCATTCTACAGAGTCCTGATTACTCCAAGAAGTTCATTGTTTAAACTGATGCATCTGAATTGGGGGTAGGGGCTGTACTGTCACAATTGAATGAAGAAGGTCAGGATCAGCCAGTAGCTTTCATTAGCAGAAGGCTGACCCCTAGAGAGAAACGTTGGTCAGCCATTGAGAGGGAGGCCTTTGCTGTGGTCTGGGCTCTGAAGAAGTTGAGGCCATACTTGTTTGGTACTCACTTCCTTGTTCAAACAGACCATAAGCCCCTCTTATGGCTAAAACAAATGAAGGGTGAAAACCCCAAACTGCTTAGGTGGTCCATTTCCCTACAGGGGATGGACTTCACAGTGGAACATAGACCTGGGAGTAACCATGCCAATGCAGATGGACTCTCTAGGTACTTCCACTTAGAACATGAAGACTTAACTGGGCAAGGTTAGTTTAATGTCCCTACGTTTGGGGGGGGTTGTGTAGGAGAGTAGGATCTGCTTCACATGGGTACCCCCACTTTTTGCTGATGCTTCACTGTTTTTCGATCTTAGTCTGGCTGGGGCCCTGCTAATCAGAACCCCAGCCTAGCTGCTTCCTCTCTAAAATGGTTTCCATGTGCCTTAGGCACATCTCTGATTGGAATCTGGAGTGCCCTTATAAGTCCCTAGTATATGGTATACTATGTACCCAGGGCATAGGTACCTCAGAGGCCTACCAGGGGCTGCAGCATGTATTGTGCCACCCCTGGAAGGCCATCCAAACTGACACCACAGGTCTGCTACTGCAGCCTGGGTAAGGTGGTGCATGCACTCCTTACTGTGATATAGGCTACCTATATCACTATATACATACACACATATAAACCTATAAGTCACTCCTATGGCAGGCCTTATCAATCCTGAAGGCAGAGTGCGTGGTTCCTATGTGAGAGGGTGCCCCTGCATGAGCAGGGCCCCTCTGCAGCATTCAGAGACCCTTCTCTGATGCTGTTTGTAGTGCAGCCTGACCATATACTCTTAAGCGCATTATAACCTTGCGTTAAATGCTAACTTTGGAATGGCTGCACCGAAACATGTCGTGTTTGGTGTCAAACATCTTGGAATACTACCCCCCGCCAATTCTGGCGGCGGGGGTAGCATTCCACCCTTCTAGAGGGAGAGACATGTTAACCCTGGCTTGGCCGGTAACTTCTTTCTAAAGCCCTGGCATCACAAAATGGATGCTGCTGCCACAGACACAAGTCTGGCCTCCTGCTGCTGACCGAAACTCCGGCAGGGGAGGCCTGGACATAGGTTTCCTGTCCCAGGGAGGTGTGACCACCTCCCCAGACAGGATAGTGTGTATTGGGGCTGGGCGGGAGCACTCTGGGTGCTTTGAAGTCCTGCACTGCGGGCACATTTGGTGTCCCAGTGCATACCCCAGTTCAAACCGGATCAGGGGCTTGCAGCCCCTGCTTTGGCGCGAACTGGACAAAGGGAAAGGGGTGTAGCCACCCCTCTGCCCTGACCCACCCATAGGTGGGGCCACAGAGTAAGTCCAACCCCTAAACTTAGTATAAGTATAGGAACCCAGTCCTTAGGACTTTAGATTATCCCTGGACGAAACTCTGACACAGAATCCTGTACCTTCGACACTCTACTACAAGATTAGAGGACAGAAGACTCTCCCTTGGGGTCAAGGAGTGACTCCCCTGCTTGGCAGGCACCAAAGAGCAATTGTCCGGTCTGCATCGCCTAAGCTCCCGTTGGACGCCGAAGTCTTTGCATCACCAGAGGTAGATTTCCAGACTTCCCCGAGGCTGCCCTGAGACCCCAGCAAAGCTGAGGCCCGTAGCTGTTGTGGGTAACGTGGAACCGTGACACCTAGACACCGCACGCATTTGCAAGTGCATCCTTTTCTGAGTCTCCCACAAAGTCGTGCTTTGGGCTCCGAGAAGCCCTAGCCTCCAGCACTAACTGTACCGAAGATCACTGGCCTCCACTCCACGAGTGTCCTGTGAGCCAGCTCCACGTGCACCGTCTCAAGGCTCCTTCGCGGTTGGTAGCCCGTTGGCTAGTAGCCCTTCACGAAGGCCAATCTTTTTCTACTTGGGCTCCCTGGTTGCTCCAGGCTTGCCCTCACTTACCCTCGCTGAGTGAGTTCCTCAGACCTTGCTGGTCTGCATCATTGTCAATCTTCATCTTCATCGAGACTTGCCGTTGCCAAGGCTTGTTGGGTCCAATCTGGTCGCCGACACCTCAGCACTCGACAAGCATCGTGTACCAGCTCGAATCCTGCTCCTGGTTGCCGACCACACCTCCTGGATTGCGTGGCTGAAGAGTCAAGATGACCGTCAACCTACCTGAAGCACTCGACATCGGTGGGCATCTGCTCATCGCCCTCCTGGTCACTGGCTAGAGACCCAGACTCTGTCCCCTCTGCTTTCAGGTTCTTCAGATCTCCGATCCACCATTGGATCCACCCGGACACTTTTCACTTGGTCGCCAGCAGCACTTTGCAGCAGATCGCCATTCAAATCGACGACGAAACCCGACCCCGAAAGGCACCTATGCACCCGGCTTCCCTGGGTGAGGTAACAAGAGTACTCCGGTGCTCCCATGGGTAGAGACTCTAGAACGACCTAGTTCTCAAAGGGTTTGCTCCAAGTCCTTCTTTAAGTGTCCCTTTTCTTTAATTTCCAAACCGCGACTTTCTCCATAGAAGTTAACGGCGATTCGCGGCTTTGTAATTACACTGCACGCGTCTCCCGTGGGTCCCCTGTGTCACTACCTTGGGTGGTTCCTTGTGGTCCAAGCACTTCTAGAGGCTCTAGGCCTAGTGTCTAGCTCAGTCGTGGTTCTTATACTACTTTATTGGTATATGGTTTGGTACGCCCCTAGGGCCTAAACGTGTATTTGTGCTATTACTGTGTTTAAATAACTTATAACTTATGTATCTTCGAACTCTAGCCTCATAAAGAGACTAGAGGGATGTGTTTAGTAATAAATACATATATTTTGAATATATACCTGGTGTGGTGCTCTTTCATTTGGTCACTCAAGAGATTATAGACTGGTAAAACAAGCTGCTTTACATTCCTTCAAGACTTAGCCTGAAGGCTGCTCTCCATAGCTACCACTAGGATAGCTTTCAATAAAGGTTGTCTTTAACCTATCTACAATAAGGGGTTGTTTGGACTGGTGCAAGGTGCCCACTATAATTAGTGGACAGCATATGCCAGGCCAACTTCTCACAGGCACCACCTAAATTTGACTGCCTCAGCCAGATTCAATGAAAATGGCTCCCTCACAAAATCCTGGGATGTGAGGAGAACGGTGAGACAGGGATGCATTTTGGCCCCTGTCTTGTTCACCCTATATATTAATAATCTATTGGCCGCCTTGGAAACTGCTAGTAACGACATCCCTAGAGCAGGTTCTAAATCCATACCTGCTCTTTTATATGCCCACAATGCCATTTTACTGGCAAGGACACCAATAGGGCTGAAACGACTTGTAAATACCTTTATTGATTTTATTGTCTCACTTGACCGCTTCATAAATTTCTCTAAATCTCACACAATGTCCATAGGTAATTCAAAGTGTGACAAGTGCACGCTTATATGTAAAGGTGAGGAACTGACAAATGTTGCTAAATTTTTTGTATTTGGGCATTTCTGTTTGATGAAAAAGGGTCATGGGCGGCACAACGAACACTTAAGAAAAACGCCCTGTCTAGAGCAGCAGGAGGAACATTGGATTTTGCTTAAAGATTGGGGAATAAACCTTTACGTCCACTTCCGAAGGTCTATAATGAGAAATGTTTACTAATGGCCAATTATCGGAGCAAAGTATGGGGCTATAAGGAAACTGGCGATCTGCAAGTGGCCGAAAATAAATATTTGCGGAAGCTTTTAGCCGTTCCCCCAGTAAACCATCTTTTATGGTGCACGAAGAATTAGGTAGCAGTGTCCCTCTTAATATGGTGGTTAAAAGCATGGTCTAGCCTTACACCTACCCTGAATCAACTTGTTTTAAAAGATTGTATGAGGCTTGATAGGTCTGCAGCGGTACCCTGGCAAGGCTACCTTTCCCAGCAACTAGCGAACATAGAGCATCCTGATCTCTTTACACATCCAAGGCAGATGTATTCTGGAGAGTTGAAAGCTATTAAAAATCAATTTTTAGTCAGGAGTATGTTGGTCAGAAAGACCTGAATCAACTTGTTTTAAAAGATTGTATGAGGCTTGATAGGTCTGCGGCGGTACCCTGGCAAGGCTACCTTTCCCAGCAACTAGCGAACATAGAGCATCCTGATCTCTTTACACATCCAAGGCAGATGTATTCTGGAGAGTTGAAAGCTATTAAAAATCAATTTTTAGTCAGGAGTATGTTGGTCAGAAAGGGAAAACAGCAAACTTTAAAAAACGACAATAAGACAATATATAATATTGAAACCCGGGCACCTAGAACAACCTTTCTGGTCTTATATTAAAAATTTACACCATTGTTTTCTTTTAATCAGATTTAAGTTTAATTGTATTCACTGGTGTCTTACGTTCCCAAATGGCTTTTCTAAACCACGGACCTTAAAGCCTTGCACCTGTGATGATTTTTCAGATCAAGATCTTTTACATTTTATGTTTTTTTGTGGATTTTATAATGATCTTCAGATAAAATATATTCTACCACTTTTAAAACATTGCAATTTTGCACAAGTGAGGCCTGGTCTGATATATTTGCAAATGCTGTCTTCACCTTTGATATGCTCTGGGGTGGCAAGCTTCTTGGCAGGGGCCTTACGGCATAGAAATAAATTCGAATCATGAAACAAATGAATAGCTATGTTTTTAGTGGGCATGTGATTGTACTGTATAGAAATGCACTTTAACAAGGCTTATGAAAGTGTAGTAGTTTTACCTTGTCTAGGCTAATTACATAATCAGGGCCCTGAACACCAATATAAGATTATTTTATATGAAATTTTTATCTTGCTTTTTATGATGGATTGTTTGGCCTTTAGTCTTTTTATTTATGGTTGGTGTAAATGTGCTTTTATGGTCAAAATTTGGCCGAATAAAGTTTATTTGACTTGACTTGACTTGACACTTACAGTCCCACTCATACTCTCTCACGCTCACTTTCAAACCTACTCAGACACTCATACACCCACTGAGACTTGCACTCACTCAGACACTCAGTGTCAAAGGTTAGGGATTACAGTTAGAAAATAAAAGTAAACAAATCCTTACAAATTCACTTAAACACTAAAGGTTGCAGAGATGTTATAGTTAGGAAATAGAATTTGAAAAAACGTAGAAATTCACTGAAAAAAACCAAAGGTTACAGGGGCATCATAGTTAGCAAATAGAATTTTAAAAACCTTACAAAGTCACTGAAAAAAGCAAGGGTTACAGGTGCGTTATAGTTAGGTTCAGATTTCACTCGTACAAAAACTGTTACCTGAGCTAACTATAATGTATGCCCCCGCAATACACTGCTTATGACCTCACATAGCGATACAAAAGGGGATGATGGACGGAACGCTTGAGCCAATCAAACACTCACCCCCAGTCAACTGATCTGGGTTTAATCCATCATCATTCTTTAGCTCACTCCACCACCCCAGTTCAGACATGGCCATATGCAAATCAGCCTGACCCTGTGCCTCATGGGAACAGTCCAGCCCGAACTGCCAAGCCATGTCTTCCTGGACCGGAAACAAGCATCCTAGGACCGGTTTCTGGCATTTCAGCCGTCATCAGCCAGGCTTGCTTGAATCCAGTGGCAAAGTGAGCAAGGGACCCACGTCTGGGCATACCCCCGCCAACTTAGGGCGACCAAAGCGATACAAAAGGGGATGATGGACGGAACGCTTGAGCCAATCAAACACTCACCCCCAGTCAACTGATCTGGGTTTAATCCATCATCATTCTTTAGCTCACTCCACCACCCCAGTTCAGACATGGCCATATGCAAATCAGTCTGACCCTGTGCCTCATGGGAACAGTCCAGCCCGAACTGCCAAGCCATGTCTTCCCTGGACCGGAAACAAGCATCCTAGGACCGGTTTCTGGCATTTCAGCCGTCATCAGCCAGGCTTGCTTGAATCCAGTGGCAAAGTGAGCAAGGGACCCACGTCTGGGCATACCCCCGCCAACTTAGGGCGACCAAAGCGATACAAAAGGGGATGATGGACGGAACGCTTGAGCCAATCAAACACTCACCCCCAGTCAACTGATCTGGGTTTAATCCATCATCATTCTTTAGCTCACTCCACCACCCCAGTTCAGACATGGCCATATGCAAATCAGTCTGACCCTGTGCCTCATGGGAACAGTCCAGCCCGAACTGCCAAGCCATGTCTTCCCTGGACCGGAAACAAGCATCCTAGGACCGGTTTCTGGCATTTCAGCCGTCATCAGCCAGGCTTGCTTGAATCCAGTGGCAAAGTGAGCAAGGGACCCACATCTGGGCATACCCCCGCCAACTTAGGGGCGACCAAAGCGATACAAAAGGGGATGATGGACGGAACGTTTGAGCCAATCAAACACTCACCCCCAGTCAACTGATCTGGGTTTAATCCATCATCATTCTTTAGCTCACTTCCACCACCCCAGTTCAGACATGGCCATATGCAAATCAGTCTGACCCTGTGCCTCATGGGAACAGTCCAGCCCGAACTGCCAAGCCATGTCTTCCCTGGACCGGAAACAAGCATCCTAGGACCGGTTTCTGGAATTTCAGCCGTCATCAGCCAGGCTTGCTTGAATCCAGTGGCAAAGTGAGCAAGGGACCCACGTCTGGGCATACCCCGCCAACTTAGGGCGACCAAAGCGATACAAAAGGGGATGATGGACGGAACGTTTGAGCCAATCAAACACTCACCCCCAGTCAACTGATCTGGGTTTAATCCATCATCATTCTTTAGCTCACTCCACACTACCCCAGTTCAGACATGGCCATATGCAAATCAGTCTGACCCTGTGCCTCATGGGAACAGTCCAGCCCGAACTGCCAAGCCATGTCTTCCTGGACCGGAAACAAGCATCCTAGGACCGGTTTCTGGCATTTCAGCCGTCATCAGCCAGGCTTGCTTGAATCCAGTGGCAAAGTGAGCAAGGGACCCACGTCTGGGCATACCCCGCCAACTTAGGGCGACCAAAGCGATACAAAAGGGGATGATGGACGGAACGTTTGAGCCAATCAAACACTCACCCCCAGTCAACTGATCTGGGTTTAATCCATCATCATTCTTTAGCTCACTCCACCACCCCAGTTCAGACATGGCCATATGCAAATCAGTCTGACCCTGTGCCTCATGGGAACAGTCCAGCCCGAACTGCCAAGCCATGTCTTCCCTGGACCGGAAACAAGCATCCTAGGACCGGTTTCTGGCATTTCAGCCGTCATCAGCCAGGCTTGCTTGAATCCCCCGTTATAGTTAGTTCAGCTAACTATAACTCGCGCCCCCGCAATGCACTGCTGATGACCTCACATATTACATCACTCATGATATGGTCAGTGACATCACTGATGACATCTCAAATAATATCACTGATGACATCATCCACAGAACACTCACACACCCACTCACCCACCATATAACCTTTCATATGCTCAATCACAACCACTCACATACCCATTCACAGACCCATATAAGTACTTACACAGCCACTCACTTATCCATAGAGCCACTTACAAACCCACTCACTCACTTATAGAGCCTGATCAAACAACCAGTCACTCACCCATGCAGCCACTCACACAGCCACACATTCACATATACAGCTACTGACACACCCAGTTATTCACTTATACAGCCACTTACACACCCAATCAATGAGCCACATAGCCTTTCAACAGAGCCTTTCACTCACCCATTCAGCCAATCACATATTTACTCACATACCCACAGTCACTTACATACTCATCCACACATCCATTCAACCACTTACACAGCCACTCACTCAACCATACAGTCAATGCCACAGACACTCACCCTTCCATGCAGCCACTCACACACCAACTCACGTTTCCCCCCCAGATATTCATATAGCTCGAACTTGACCCCGAAGGTATCAGAGCACTTTACATGAGCACCAGTTGCATTACAGATGAACACATTCATTTTTGTTGGGCACGGGGAGATTAAGTGATTTGCCTAGAATCACAGCATGTTGAGCGTCCCTGCTCATACTCGTACCCAGTTCCCCAAGCTTCGAGGTTGACCGCTCTAGCCGTAAGGCTACATCCTCTCCATCTTAACCAAACACTCACTCAAACAACCACTCACTCACCCATACAGTCACTTACACACCCAGTCACTCACTCATATATCGATATGGCCATGGAGAGGAGGAGACCACGGCAAGGAAGAAGGCAGCCCAGGCATGGCGGAGGTGCCTGACCAGGTAAGTGCTGCTTTGCAAGTCCTGACTTGGGCATGGGCAGCAGTGGCAAACTCTGCTATGCCGCGGAATCGGAGTTTTTGCACGAACTCTGCATCCCAGCAGAGCGCAGAGTTGGCAAAACTCTGCAAACTCTGCTGGCGGAGCAGAGTTCACCATCCACCGCTACTCAAAAGGGGATTTACCCATCATGCTGTGAGGCATCACTCTATATAATTCAATTTTCTTTGCCAACTCTACCTTCCAATTCAAACTATTAGCTTTTGTCAGAGATATGGTCTCTTTGATCAATCTATTAACTCTCTCTACCAAACATAGCACACTTTTTATGCTTTATTCCCCTCGACTCCAGGAACTCTTCCAGCTCTTGGGAAAGCAACTGAACTCCATTGTCAGTCATGGATGCAGTATAAAATCAGTTCCAAAAGGCAGGCAGAATTTCCAAAACAAGATGTGTAAATAAATATACCCGTGGGTTTGAGTACTACGTGAATTATCCTCAGAACATTAAATGATTTCAAAATACAGGCACTAAGTCTATTCAATTCAAATATTTCCCTGCTTTGCGTGCCCCTAATTGCTCGCATTGGCACTGGTATCCTGTTCATACCTGTATCTGTAGACCTCATATCCTATGAAAGAAAAACGCAGTCTAAGGAGAAACAACTTAATGAAGTTAAAATTAATGCTTCGTTTTTAGGACCCTAGATTATTAAACCGAAACATTGTATGAGCACTAAAGATCGCATATACCCACTCTTACCCGCCTAGGGGATTTGCTATTTGGGAGAGCCTAGAGACCTCACTTCCCTCAGTGAGCCTTTCCCCATCACCCGGCTGTATTCTGGCTCCGTTACCATGAATCTCTTATTCACCATGCATGAGCTTTCTAAATACTGCTACCAATTATCAGCTCACTCACAAGTTCCCAATAGGACCGGACCTGTAATTAGACTCTCCCCCTATTCAATTGCATGCCAGCCAAAGATTGTCAGCGGTGAGGTGGCAGCAGCCATGAAGAGGTAAATGGCCCAGGGCAGACAAGGTGAAGGGGTGTTGGCACTCCCCTCGGCGATGTGCAGACTGCGACAGAGATCACTGAAGCATAATGACATGGCACACATCGCAGAAGGCAACCCCACACCAGTGTGATAAGAAAGAACAACGAGAGCCGCCAGGGGCCACTGAAAGGGCAATACTCAATAAAACAAGGCAACCAGGAAGATAGTTCAACCATTCCAAACTTAACGAACCCAACACCATCACTGTGGCATCAAACGCTACAATGCCTCAAACAATAAAAACATGGAAATCAAGCTCCTCCCGTTGGTAAACTCCGCTCCATCGGTGGCAAGCAGAGTTTGCTGAACTACACTCTCCAAATGGAGTGCATAGTGCCAAAAACTTCGTTAACTCTACCGGTGGAGCGGAGTTCACCGTCCACCCTTAATCTGCTGGAGTGTGTTCTGGCCCCTACCCTAGCTGCTGTTACTTTGGTCCTGAGGACCTTAGAAGAGAACCAAAGGAGCTGCTCCAGACACGCTGAAAAGTTGGGACTTTTAAAAACTTGCGCGACCTCACAGCAAAGGTGTCCAATTTCAGTGCAACTTCCTCAAATACAGTTTCAGGCTCACCTGTCCGCTCTGTGCCATAGCAACCAAGGGATTAAGCTTAGGTTAATTTAGTGACTTTTGAGGTTCAGTCTGACAAGTTAGTGTTATTATGTCTTGAGCTGGGCAACAATCCATCCTCAATTATTAGTCCACTTTCTGAAAAAAATGTAATGCATTCAGATAGAGATAGTTAGACTTATTATCTCCTCTCACTTAAACTTTTCTGACCAGCTCACCTGGTTAAAGCCCGATATCTTATGGCGAAAATAAAACAAGCATTCAACTTCAAATAGAGTAGATGTCCTGCTCATTAACAGAGGCTCAGCTCCTTTTTTTAACTCCCCTGGTTTTGCATCTTCCTTAGGACACAGGATCTTTCTTCATAAGCCTTTATTTTTGTATTTTGGGGAGGGAGGAGGGAGTTAGAGGCTGTTCAAGCCACAATGGGCCACAATGGGACCCAAAATCAATCCACTCAATTGTCTCTCCATGGCTTTTCAGCCAAAGACTGGACTAAGCCCAGACCCCTCAACATGGCTCCTACTCCATATTTGACCCATCAATAGAGATCGTCTGAAAGTCTCAACCCCTTTTAGACCCGCTTTTCTCACAGAGAAAAAATAATTTCGAGGTTGGCAAATCAGAAATATGCAACCTAAAATATTAAATATGAAATACATTTAAATATGAATTGTTTATAACTTAGCAGTGGTAATGATAACTTGCACCCCGCCAAGCACTGCTTATGACCTCACATATTATGTTGCTCATGACATGTTCTATGACATCATTTATGACATCACTGATAACATCATCCAATGAGTTTGCCAATTTGTTTTACACTTACATGGCCGGTAAATATCATCCTACTTCTCTACTTTATTTTGTACAGCCTCTTTCCTGCTAATAAGTTTAAAGTATGCTTGAGCTCCTGATGGGTCATAAGTGTGTAGAGGTGTGGAGCATATTATGAATGTCTGTGTACAGAACTAACGTTGTGTGCAGGTGACAGTTGATTACTCGTGTCCTGCATGTTGGACACATGTTTTTAAGTTTTGCTAAAAAAGTTTCCAACAGGTCAAAGATTGTATGTAGTAGATACAAAATATTGTATGGCGCCTTGAGTATTTTGAGGGCGTTGTCTCAGCACAACAATTTCTACACAGGACAGACAACTGTGCACACCAGGTACTTGCCTATTTATACATGTACTTGATTAGGGACTGAAGGTGATGTATCTATAAAGATTTATTTCAGCAGAGTATGGAGGCTGCGGCTAGTATGACCTTTAGCACCTTCAGGCACCTTCAGGCTGTTGGTTTTTAAAATGAGTAGTCTCTCTTTGGAGAGGTTTGCAAAGAGTGAACACTGTTCTTAGAGGATAATTTTTCTTACACTGTGATGTATTCCTCATAAGAGTTTAGCTGTCTGCCAACAGTGTGGTACAGGGTAAGTCTCTGCTAGCTTTCTGTGGTTTATATATATAGATATTAGTAATGTATACTTACGTATATATATTTAGGTTCACTATATTGTGATATTTTGGCTGGGTACCACCTTTTGGGTTTCATATTCTAATAAGCACCCTATTAAATATAAATAAATATATATATATATGTACATACACTGAAAAGACAAAGGTTATATGGATGCTATAGTTAGGCTCAGATTAAAATCGTACAAGCATACAAGCACTCACACACCCCGATAGCCACTTACATACCCATTCACATGTCTATACAAGTACTCCCACATCCATTCACTCACCCATAGATCCATTCACACAGACACTTACTTTACAATACAGCCACTCACACACCAACTCGCTTACCCAAACACCCACTTAAACAGCTACTCACTCACCCATACAGCCATTAACTCATGCAACTGTTCAGACACTCACTCACTCACCCATACAGTCACTTACACACCCACTCATACAGCCACTCACACAGCCACACATTCACCCATACAGCCACTGACACACCCACTCACTTACCAACACAGTCACTCACACAGACACTCACCCACATATCCACACACACCCACTTATACATGCATACAGCAGCTCACACACTCATGCAATCACTCAGACAAGCACTCACACTCGGATACACACAGCCACTCACATAATATATGTTAGAAGTAGTATCACTCATTAGAAGTATACCCAGTAAACAATTTTTACTTTTGTTGTACCTTGGTATATATGTATGACACTCATAAACATTGAGAAGACACTCACACTCACTGAATGATGTCATCAGTGATGGCTTTTGAGATGTCATCAGTGATGTCACTGAGCATGTCATGAGTGATGTAATATGTGAGGTCATAAACAGAGCATTGCGGGGCGTAGGTTATAGTTAGCTCAGCTAACTTTAGCTGCTGAATTTCGCTGGTTTTGTACAAGTGAAATCTGAGCCTAACTATAACGTCCCTGTAACCTTTGGTTTTTCTCAGTGAATTTCTAAGATTTTTTAATTCTATTTCCTAACTATAATGTCCCTGTAACCTTTGTTTTTTTCAGTGAATTTCTTAGGTTTTTTTAATGCTATTTCCTAACTATAACATCTCCGTAACCTTTTGTTTTTGAAGTGAATTTCTAAGTTTAAAAAAAAAAAAATCCTAACTGTAACCTGTGACCTTTGAGACTGAGTGTGTAAGTGAGTGAGTGAGTGTGCGAGTATCTCAATGGGTGAGTTGGTATGTAATTGTCACAGTGGGTGTGTGAGTCAGTGTGTGAGTGTCTGAGTGGGTGCATCAATGTCTGAGTGCGTGTATGAGTGTCTGAGTGAGCGTCTTAGTGGGCCTGTGAGTAGGTGTGAGAGTGTCTGAGTGGGTTTGTGAGTGCCTCCATGAGTGTGTGAGTCAGTCTATGAGTGAGTGCATGAGTCGGTGTGCGAATGTCCGAGTATATTTGTGAGAGGGTATGTGAGTCTCTAAAGGGATCTATGAGTGGGTGGTAAGTGTTGGGTCGGACTGCGAGTGGGTGCATGAGTCTCTGAGTGGGCCTATGAGTGGGTGTATGAGTCTTTGAGTGGGTCTGTGAGTGGGTATATCAGTGTCTCAGTGGGTCTGTGAGTGAGTGCATGAGTCTCCGAGTAGGTCAGTGAGTTTGGTGCATGAGTCTCTGAGTGGGTCTGTGAGTGGGTGCGTGAGTGTCTGAGTGGGTCTCTGAGCAGGTACATAAGTGTCTGGGTGAGGCTTTGAGTGTGTGCGTGAGTCTTTCAGTGGGTCTGTGAGAGGATGCATTCTCCAGGGCCCAGCCACAATAAATTGGGGAAGGGTAGCCACACAGCTCCCCTCCCCGGGTTGATTTTTTAGCCCCAGGTACCCCATCCCCCAGGGCTAGCCACAATTCAGTGGAATGATCTCGACACCATGGACCCCATCCCCGGGGCCCGACCATGTCTCCTGTGTGCCCTAGGCATGCAGTGTGCAGCATGGGGACTGTGGGGGATCCTCAAGGCACCCCGGTCCCAGCCGGCTCCCCGCCTCTTGTGGGAGCCAGCTTTGCTGCTGTATGGAGGGAGCTGCTGGAAAGGCAGCACCGTCTGTGCAGGAGCAATCATTTCATCTCTTTCCCTGCCTGCAAGTCTGCAGGCAAGTAAAGAGATGAAACCTCGGGCGAAAGCACTTTGACAGCTCCCGCCTGCTGGAACTGGAGTGACCTAGCAGGAGTCGGCCCTGGGAGGTGACGTTCCCCAGGGACATGTATGGCTCCCTCCTTTCTTGTTCACAGGCTACCCCATTGAGATGGTGGTCCCTGGAGCCCTGTGTGGCCTAGGAGGGGGCCACGCATTCTCTCTCCCATTTAAAGAAATATATTTTTCCCCAGGGATGTGCTGGTCCCCGGGGCACAGGGGGGTCTACGCTACCCCATCAGTGTTTTTTCAGCCCCGGGGAGGCTTATAAGGCCTTAGGTGAGAGGGCCTTTGTGCCCCCCTCCTTTTTTATGAATGAAGCCCTGGGAAGGTGGTAGTCCCCAGGGCTACAAGCGCCTAAGGAGGGGGGCCCAGTACGCCCCCTTCCTTTTTAAAAAAATGCCCCCAGGACCTGACCCACCCAGGTGCTCTCTTCAAAACAAGCAAAGGAGTCTGCGCTTGTTTTTTGCTTGAATTTGTGTTGTGAATTCGTGAATTTTGAAAATTTATGGCAATTTTTTTAATGCTTTTATGCACTGCCGGGCTCCCTCTGGGACTCCAAGACCAAGGCATGGCAGTCAGGGTATTCCTTCCATCTTTTCTTTTTTTCCGTTTTTGTGGGACTCCGCTGAAGCCAAGTCTCAAAATGGCTGCCAACACTTCCTGGTTGAAGTGCTGGCAGCCAATCAGAGCTCTGCATTTCCCTGCACAAGCTTGTTATTATTCATGAATTAGCCGCGATTGCATATAAATAAATTTGGATTTCCTTACATTTCTCAACAACTACTGAACCGATTTTCACTGGATAACTGAAAGCATGATCTGTGAACCAAAATCCACCTTCTTGTCAAATTTGGTGTAATTCCGACAAGCAGTTCAGGTTGCAGTTGTATGTAAAGCTCCTATGGGAATTGACACAGGAAACACACTTTTTTTACCCCCATTTTCTCAGCCCCCGCTTGACGGATCATCCGAAACCTTTGATGAACAACAAGACTCACTATGGCACTTTTTTGGGAAAATATCGGGAAAATTCCTCAAAGTACGCCAAAGATATAGACAAGCGTTTTCTATGAAAACATGGTCCTAACTATAACTACCTCCTGGCAACCACCAGTAGGTTATATATATATATATATTCACTGAAAAAACCATAGGTTTTAGGGACAGTTATAGTTAGTTGGACATTTCACTCGTACAAAACCATAGAAATTCCCCCGTTATAGTTAGTTCAGCTAACTATAACTCGCGCTCCGCAATGCACTGCTGATGACGTCACATATTACATCACTCATGACATGGTCAGTGACATCACTGATGACATCACTGATGACATCTCAAATGACATCACTGATGACATCATCCATGTGATAATTTCATGCATCTTCTCACACCCTAATATAACTTTTGATACACCCACTCTAAATTACAGACTGCCATTCTCAAAACCATAGACACTCCAACACCAAAAACTACATACCCACTCACTGATTCTTAGGTCTACACACACATCCACTCACTCACCCGTACAGTCACTCATACTTAGTCACTCAGTACAGGACTATCATATGCACTCATACACCTATATAAACACTCACACACCGCCACTCATCCATAGAGGTACTCACACACCTA
>CAWUFW010022519.1:0-93791 GCA_963921515.1 Calotriton arnoldi | reverse complement strand
ACTTCATGTAGTTGTGCCTCATGATGATGTATGTTGGGATCTTGAGTGTGTTCAATGCCGCATATGTGGGGTGACTGACGATCTTGCTTACTTCTCCTCTGCACTGCAGGGCTCCTGCTGTCCATCGGCCATTCCCAGACCTGGCAACGATGGTGGAACGGGACAGCATCCGACGGTACCGCTTCACCAGGCAGCTGATTGAGGATTTGGCAGTGCAGTTGTCCCCACATTTGCAGCCTGGCCGGCCGTATCCTACAGCGCTGACCCCCAAGGTGAAGGTGATGGCAGCCCTACACTTCTTTGCCACCGGTACCTTCCAACATACTGTGGCGTCTGCTGGTGGGATGTCACAGACCATGTTCAGCCGTGTGCTCCGCGATTTCTTGGCGGCAATGTTGCTCTTCCTGAACCGGTACATCTATTTCCCTAGACTGCGACGACTCACTGACGTGAAGAGTGACTTTTATGCCCTGGGGAGGATGCCGCATGTCATTGGCTCCATTGATGGGACACATGTGGCTTTGGTACCACCACAGGCCCAGGAGCAGGCCTACAGGAACCGCAAGCACTACCACTCGGTCAATGCACTGGTGGTGTGTCTTGCAGACATGACCATCACACACGTGTGTGCCCGTTTCCCTGGTTCAGCACACGATGCCTTTGTGATGAGGAGTAGTCGCATCCCCAGGTTGATGGCACAGATGCAGAACCAGCGTGCCTGGCTTGTCGGTGTGTACTGACTTTGTGCCATTGTGTGTGATCTGATCTGTAGTATTCCGCCCACTTTTCCAAGTCAGCTGATGTGCACTTGTCTGTCCGTAGGTGACTCGGGATACCCCAACATGCCGTGGTTGCTGACACCCCTCAGGAACCCTGTGACACCTGCCCAGATGCGCTACAATGAGGCACATGGTCGGACCAGGAGAGTGATTGAGCGGACCTTTGGTCTCCTGAAGAGCCGCTTCCGCTGCCTGGACAAGACCGGAGGGTCCCTCCCATATGCCCCTGCGAAAGTGTGCAAGATTATCATCGTCTGCTGCATGCTCCACAACCTGGCAGTGCGGAAGGAGTTGCCTCTCATCCAGGATGACGATGACCAACATCCGCCACCTGTGGAGGATCCTGGCCTGGACCACGATGCCAGTGACGATGATGATGATGATGGTGATGGTGATGTCCGCACACAGCTCATCACCAACTTCTTTAGCTGAATGTGAGTATCCTGAGGTGTCATGTGAATGATGTGAGTTGGCATGATGTGTGGGTGGTGCTCTGGTGCTGTTGGAGTGTGTCCATGGGCTACTTGACAGGATGTGTGTTGCGATGTGTGGTGACAGGTGGGCTGTACTCCCCAACAGTGTTGACATGCTAACTTGGTTCTGGGTGGGTATCTTGTAACATGTATTGTGCATGAGTTTTGCTGTTCTGTCCTGTACTGCATTGCTTTTGACTGTGTGTCATTTCTGTCCTTCACAGGGTACTTTCAGATTCGTTTGGTCAACTGTGTCCACCGACGACGTGATTGCACATCCAGGCTGGTAGCTGTTGTGTCCCTACAGGTGATGTGCGCCACACCCATGGACTTCCTTCTGTCTACAGTTGTTGACTGTGTGCCCGCTACCAGGTGGGGTTACCTTGCATCTGTAGTGGTTACGGCATGTTGCTACTGTGTAATAAACCTGTGCTTCACTTAGTGATGTGCGTTGTCTGTGGTCACACATTTGACTGCCATTTGCTTACTGCACCTGTGGGCTACTTGACTACAACTGGGAATGGGTGTGGTGTCTGTGCATTGCACCGTCTTCCCTGGCAACATCAGTGTAGGCAATGAGTCAGATGGCCTAGGTGTGTATGTGTTGTGTAGCCCTGGTGGTGTGTCTCCCTCATATGTGTCACGTTGCCTGTACTCACATGCCTGTGTTGTCCTTGCTGTTGCAGTTCGCATACACAGTGTAATTTTGCTGTTCATCATCCCCATAACAGCACCCACGTTGGAATCACGACAGAGGCAAGTATGGTGTATTATTGTGTTTATTGTGATACATCTGTGATAATAGTGCATAGGATGGATTGTGCTGTACATGAATCTTGCAATCCCAAGTTCCTAGATGAATAGAAAGTCCAGGTAGACAGGATCCCCAGTATCGGGGCCACAGTTGTCTGACACATTGTTCCAACTTGTACTCCCCATGCAATGTGTGGGAGTAGTGTTGCCATCAACAGGGTGAACAGTCTGTGCACAAAGGCGAAAATCCAGAACAGGTTCAGGCTTCCTGGGAGTTGCGCTTGGCCATCAGCCTCTCACTTTCCCCTCCTCGGACGACCCCTCTTCTTGGGGGGGGGGCCCTCAAGTGCAGGCTGCTGCGGTGCAGGGGACTCTCCGCCAGAGTCCTCCTCCCTCCCTGTGGCAGTTGCAGTTTGTTCGGTGCCAGATGTTGTTGGCACACAGGGAGGTGTGGACTGGTTGCTGTTCATCTGGCGGAGGCATTGTAAAATGTCCCTGTGCACCGCCGTCATCTCATGTAGTACATCCCACTTGGACTCCACGCGGGTCATGTGGGAGTCCACACGTGACATGTGTGACTCCACGTGGGACATGTGGGAGTCCAAGCGGGCATGATGGGCAGCCTGCTGCTGTTTGATGTCTCTGAGGAGCCCCACTACCTGGCTGAGCTCTCCGGTGCTGGACTGGTACGCATCAGCTATGCGTACCAGTTGTGGGTCTTCATGCACACCAGCAACGTCTGCAAGCAGCGACCTCTGTCTCCCACCCCTCCCACCACCCCTGCTGACATGTGCAGTGTGTGCAGTTGCACGCACAGATAACCCTGGTCCACCTTGGGGGTTGGTGGTGGTGGTGGTGTCCATGGCCCCAGGTTGGTCCAGGGTCACTGCGCTGGTGTTGTTCCTTATTCTGTCCATGTCGGCAGGGATGGTATTCGTGGTGACAGTCGTTGGAGGGGTGGGTGCAGGGGGTGCAGCTGGTGGACCTGCTGGTGCTGCAGCTGGTGGTCCTGCTGGTGCAGCATGTTGACTTGCACCGGATGTGCCAGGTTGTTCTTCATCGTCCGAGGAGGACAGAGGCTGTACGACGCCAGTGAGCTCGGCATCCTCTTGAGCCTGGGACTGGGACTCCTCAGCGTCTGCTGCTGTGTCCCTATCATCACCTGTTTTTGGGAGACACAAACAATGTATGTCATGTTTCTGCAGGCATCAGTGGTTGACACACCTGACAGTTGTGACTGTGCCTCGGGGTGCGGGCCTGTACATTGTATTGTCCTAAGTCGTCACAGTCAGGGGTTGATATTGGTGTGGCACATTGTCCTGCATTATTTGGGCATTTCTATGTATTCTCTGGGGTGTGAACATGGTCTGCATTGATTGTGTTTGGTTGACAGCCAGACCTCCTTCCCACCCACCCACCCACCCAGTCAGTTATCCCACCATGGAACGTGCTTGCATTGCAGGGAGTGGAAGTTGTCTCTCAGGATGTCAGTCAGTGGTGTCCTGCTGTTTGTTGGTGCACAGTTGCCAGCAGGGCCTTGTGCTCCCCACAGCAGTAGCCAGTGTCAGCCATCTTGTGAGTCCTTCTCCACTCCCTGTGATGTGAGCATGGTTCAGGGTGGTGTTGATGGGCCAGTTGTGAGGCTGAGCAATGTCTGTGACTACGACTCCCATCATGCTATTGCCTCCACCCCCCTTCCCGGCATGCCCATGCTTCCTTCCTTTTGACTCTGCTTCCCTGTGGGGTGGGGTGGCTGTGCTGACAGGATGGCTGGGAGCGTTGTCCTGGCAGTTGTTTGGCTAAGAGTCCCAAGAGTGTCCCTGTGCTTCACACAACATAACCCAGGGTGGTGGTGCTTTGTGGGATCTTGTGTTAGGATGGAGGGCATTGCATTCTACCAGGTGGGTACTGTGGAGTTTGTGTTGGGGGGGTGTGAGGGGAGGTGCTGGTGACTATGGTCAGTGCTGCAAGTCCCCCTTCCCACCCAGCCAGCCAGATATCCCACCATGGAACGTGCTTGCATTGCAGGGAGTGTAAGTTGTCTCTCAGGATGTCAGTCAGTGGTGTCCTGCTGATTGTTGGTGCACAGTTGCCAGCAGGGCCTTGTGCTCCCCACAGCAGTAGCCAGTGTCAGCCATCTTGTGAGTCCTTCTCCACTCCCTGTGATGTGAGCATGGTTCAGGGTGGTGTTGATGGGCCAGTTGTGAGGCTGAGCAATGTCTGTGACTACGACTCCCATCATGCTATTGCCTCCACCCCCTTCCCAGCATGCCCATGCTTCCTTCCTTTTGACTCTGCTTCCCTGTGGGGTGGGGTGGCTGTGCTGACAGGATGGCTGGGAGTGTTGTCCTGGCAGTTGTTTGGCTAAGAGTCCCAAGAGTGTCCCTGTGCTTCACACAACATAACCCAGGGTGGTGGTGCTTTGTGGGATCTTGTGTTAGGATGGAGGGCATTGCATTCTACCAGGTGGGTACTGTGGAGTTTGTGTTGGGGGGTGTGAGGGGAGGTGCTGGTGACTATGGTCAGTGCTGCAAGTCCCCCTTCCCACCCAGCCAGCCAGATATCCCACCATGGAACGTGCTTGCATTGCAGGGAGTGTAAGTTGTCTCTCAGGATGTCAGTCAGTGGTGTCCTGCTGTTTGTTGGTGCACAGTTGCCAGCAGGGCCTTGTGCTCCCCACAGCAGTAGCCAGTGTCAGCCATCTTGTGAGTCCTTCTCCACTCCCTGTGATGTGAGCATGGTTCAGGGTGGTGTTGATGGGCCAGTTGTGAGGCTGAGCAATGTCTGACTACGACTCCCATCATGCTATTGCCTCCACCCCCTTCCCAGCATGCCCATGCTTCCTTCCTTTTGACTCTGCTTCCCTGTGGGGTGGGCTGGCTGTGCTGACAGGATGGCTGGGAGTGTTGTCCTGGCAGTTGTTTGGCTAAGAGTCCCAAGAGTGTCCCTGTGCTTCACACAACATAACCCAGGGTGGTGGTGCTTTGTGGGATCTTGTGTTAGGATGGAGGGCATTGCATTCTACCAGGTGGGTACTGTGGAGTTTGTGTTGGGGGGGTGTGAGGGGAGGTGCTGGTGACTATGGTCAGTGCTGCAAGTCCCCCTTCCCACCCACCCAGCCAGCCAGATATCCCACCATGGAACGTGCTTGCATTGCAGGGAGTGTAAGTTGTCTCTCAGGATGTCAGTCAGTGGTGTCCTGCTGTTTGTTGGTGCACAGTTGCCAGCAGGGCCTTGTGCTCCCCACAGCAGTAGCCAGTGTCAGCCATCTTGTGAGTCCTTCTCCACTCCCTGTGATGTGAGCATGGTTCAGGGTGGTGTTGATGGGCCAGTTGTGAGGCTGAGCAATGTCTGTGACTACGACTCCCATCATGCTATTGCCTCCTCCCCCTTCCCAGCATGCCCATGCTTCCTTCCTTTTGACTCTGCTTCCCTGTGGGGTGGGCTGGCTGTGCTGACAGGATGGCTGGGAGTGTTGTCCTGGCAGTTGTTTGGCTAAGAGTCCCAAGAGTGTCCCTGTGCTTCACACAACATAACCCAGGGTGGTGGTGCTTTGTGGGATCTTGTGTTAGGATGGAGGGCATTGCATTCTACCAGGTGGGTACTGTGGAGTTTGTGTTGGGGGGGTGTGAGGGGAGGTGCTGGTGACTATGGTCAGTGCTGCAAGTCCCCCTTCCCACCCAGCCAGCCAGATATCCCACCATGGAACGTGCTTGCATTGCAGGGAGTGTAAGTTGTCTCTCAGGATGTCAGTCAGTGGTGTCCTGCTGTTTGTTGGTGCACAGTTGCCAGCAGGGCCTTGTGCTCCTCACAGCAGTAGCCAGTGTCAGCCATCTTGTGAGTCCTTCTCCACTCCCTGTGATGTGCGCATGGTTCATGGTGGTGTTGATGGGACAGTTGTGGGGGGCAATATGTGTGACTGCGACTCCCATGATGCTATTGGCTACACTGACTTGGCCAGCATACACAGAATTCCTTCCTTTGAGTGGTCTTCACTGTGTGTTGGTGTTGTTGTGGTGGCTACATGTGTGGATGTGTTTGTTGGTTCTATTTGTGCCACTGCCTAGCTGTAGTTGTGGTTGTGTTTGTACATGTGTTGGCACAGTTGGATGTGACTTTTTTGATGGCATGTGTTGTGTTTCTCTGACTGACATACACATTTTGGGATGATTCTGTTCTGGTTGCTGTGTGATTGCTATGAGTGCATGGTTTGACTCTCCCCTTGACAGTGATGTGTGTGTGTTTTGTGGCAGTATATTGTGTACATTTGTTGTGTACTCACCAGGCTCTGGGATGTCCTCTAGTCCATATATGCTCACTGGCGGTAGGATGGCCCGCACCTTCTCCTCCCAGGGCCTGAGGTATATTGGCTTGGCAGGAGGGCCACTGCCGGTGTGTTGGCTGTTGATGTAGTCTTGCTTCAGCAGCTTCCGCACCCTCCTGCGCACGTCATACCACCTGTTCTGGATGTCGGTCTTTGTGCGCCGACATGGTGATTGGGCGTTCACCCTGTTGATGATCCTCTCCCACATCTTGGTTTTCTGCGACATGGGGGTCTGTTGGACCAATGTGCCAAACAGCTGTGGCTCTACCCTGAGGATCTCGTCTACCAGGACTTCCAATTCACAATCTAGGAACTTGTGATTCTTCTTGGGGGCATGGTGATGGGTGGTGATGGTGGGTGATGTGTGTGTTGGTGTGCAGGTGAGGGTGTGTGGGTGTGTGTTGTGCTGGGTGTATGTGAGGTAGGTATTTGTTGGTGTGCTGCTGGTGTGTGGCTTGTGTGAGGGATGAGCTGTGGGTGTGTGGTTGCTTTCTCTTGGGTGCTGGCAGTGGAATGGCATTTGCAAAGGCTCATGGTAGTGATTTGTGTCCTTTATATAGGTGGAGTTGTGGGTGTGTCTTTGTTCTCTGTCCCCACCCCCCCAGTATTTATTGGCTTGGTAATTGCTTGTTTGGCCTTTTTTGGTTGATTTTTCCTTTGTGCTGTTTGTGTATGTTGGAAACGTTCTTGTGACCGAGTCGGACCCTGCATTGGTCTCGTACGGTGTTTTCCGCTTCGTTCACGCTGAGTTTGTGCAGTTTTGTATGCTGCGTACGCGTCGGTCGCGGTGTATTGTGTTGCTTCGGCTCGGTTTTGTATGCGTGTCGGTCGTACGGCTTGTCCTCCGTCCGACTCGGTCGTGTTTTTCGCGCCTTGCATCGTACTTTGCGGGTTGGAGTTGGCGGGTACGATTCGGTCGGATTTGTTCCGGGTGCGTGTCGGTCGGTTGAATTCGCGTGTTTTTCCGGCCGGATTGCTATTTTCCGAGCGGCTCGGTCGGTCGGCTTGGTTTCCTGACGTGTCGGTCGGATTTATCGCGGCTTGCATCGTACTTGGCGTGTCGGGCGCCACTGGTACGTGTCGGTCGGTAATTTTTCCGGCTCCGAGTCGGTCGGTGCTTTTTCCGGCCCGAATCGGAATCGACCCCAAAGTGTTTACCTGCATGATTTTATAAAAATCAACTGAACAAAGAGTTTTCATTTTATTCCAATCTTCATTTTTTTCCAATCCGTAGGAGACCATCTTGATGCCGGATCACTGACAGAATATCGACAATAACAATATCGACCTACAGAAATATTGTGACAAAAATATCGTTGTCAAAAATATCGACCTCCTATCTTCATAATGGTAAGTACAAAAATATCGGAAAAAATATCATTGTAAAAAATATCGATGTATAAAGTATAAAATATCGTTTTTTTTATATGTATAAAAAATAATGTAAAACAAATTAAATAATAAATTAAACTTATTTTTTTATTTAGATTCATTTGTAAATGTTAACAATTATAAGTAATAAATTGAATGTAAAAAAATGAAACATAAAGGGGCCGATTCCGATCTCGGCCGGTAGGGCTCCGAATCGGATTCGGCTTTACCGGATCCGATTCGGAGCCCTGTTTCCCGACCGAACCGTACGCGGGTCCGGCCGAGCGAGTACGATGCGAAATCGCCGACCGACTCGTCCGGGCGTCCCGACCGCTCCGACCGACTCGCTCCCGGCTCGAACCGCTCCGACCGACTCGCTCGGACTCGACTCGCACCGCGCAATGGAGACGTTTCCCGGCCGGGTAAGTACGATGTGCGCCGCGAGCAGTCTGACCGAGCCGCGCACTCCGGCTCGTAAGAGCTGTCGGAGCCGTACTTTGGGGGTCCATGTCGGACCCCTGTACGCGTAGCCGCGCGAGTCGCACACAGGGGGACCCATGGGTCCCCCTACCTGTGCGTGCACGGCGCGAATCGCTCGCCGCGTACCCGCTGTAGGGGGCGCCCTTGTCCGACTCGCACCCATTGAGTCAATGGGAGCCCGCGTACGCGTTGTACGACCGGCTCCCATTGACTTCAATGGGAGTCCGACCGACTCGAGTCCGATAACATACGGACGCATCGTACTCGTTCGGTCGGACTGCACGGGTCCGATTCGGTCGGAAATCTCTCCGGGTCCGGCTCGGTCGGAGAAATTTCCGGCCCGAATCGGAATCGACCCCAAAATGTAATATATATATATATATATTTACTTAAAAACAAATAATAATTTTAATTAATTTTAAAATGTTATAAATATATTAAAAATGATAAATAAATATATATACATACACCTGTAACATCAAAATTAATAAAACAATTATATTATAAATTAAAATATTAAAATATTTAATATTTTTTAAACCTACATTTTGCACTACATTGAAGGCAACAGTAGAGAAAGTGTTGGATAGCGGAGGGGTAAAAATTACTATTCCCACTCCAGCGAGTGCAACAGTAGGGAAAGTGTTGGATAGCGGAGGGGTAAAAATTACTATTCCCACTCCAGCGAATGCAAGAGTAGGGAAAGTGTTGGATAGCGAATAGGTAAAAAATACTGTTCCCACTCCAGGAAATGCAACAGTAGGGAAAGTGTTGGATAGCGGGTAGGTAAAAATTACTATTCCCACTCCAGCGAGTGCAACAGTAGGGAAAGTGTTGGATAGCGAAGGAAAAAAACTTACTATTCCAACACCAGCAAGTGCAACAGTAGGGAAAGTGTTGGATAGAGGAGGGGAATAATTTACTATTACCACTCCAATGAGTGTAACAGTAGGGAAAGTGTTGGATAGCGGAGGGGTAAAAATTACTATTCCCACTCCAACGAGTGCAACAGTAGGGAAAGTGTTGGATAGCGAAGGGGTAAAAATTACTATTCCCACTCCAACGAGTGCAACAGTAGGGAATGTGTTGGATAGCGAAGGAGTAAAAATTAATATTCCCACTCCAGCTAGTGCAACAGTAGGGAAAGTTTTGTTTAGCGGAGGGGATACAATTACTATTCCCACTCCATTGAGTGCAACAGTAGGGAAAGTATTGGATAGCGTAGGGGATAAAATTACTATTCTCACTCCAGCGAGTGCAACAGTAGGGAAAGTGTTGGATAACGGAAAGGAAAAATTACTATTCCCACTCCTGCAAGAGCAACAGTAGAGAAAGTGTTGGATAGCGGATGGGTAAAAATTACTATTCCCACTCCAACGAGTGCAACAGTAGGGAAAGTGTTGGATAGTGGAGGGGTAAAAATTACTATTCCCATTGAAGAAAATGTAAATTTATAAAAACAAAATATCAACTACAATATAAAAGATAACAATTCCAAAAACAAAACATATATAAAAAACTAAAAAATTACAAAACATAGAAACATAACATAATGTTAAAAAAAAAATTACATACAGATATTATTTTCTAAAAATTTTTACAATAATTTACAAACAATGAATATTTTATAATAAAAAATATTTATAATCAAAAACATTATTTATTACAAAAATATAATATTTTTTACCTACCCTATAACACCACACAATTTACAACACACATCTAAATTTAAAAAAAGTGTACCACCATAATTAACACAATTATTTATCAATTAAACAAATATTATGAATTAAAAAAACATTAAAACAGATAAAAATGAATATACTAACCAAACGTTACTCCTATATAACCAAAATCCACAAACAAAATAAAAAATAAACAATTACCAAAAATATTTATCAATTAATAAATAACTATTAATGATCAAGTAATGATTAATTATTTTAAACTAAATTACTTTCCACCCTCTACCCCAATAAACACCACAACACACACCTAAAAATAATTACACAATTTCCATAACTAATTTTACAATAATAAATTAATATCAATTAACCACAAATCATTAATTAATTTACAAAAATGTACTCCCCACCATTTACCACTATAAACCCCACAACTCACACATCAAATTAATTATACAATTGCCATATCTAAATTTTAATTAATTAATTAGCATTAATTAAAAAATAATTAATTATTTAAAAATAAATTACCTTCCACCCTATTTCCATATAAACCCCACCACCCATTTCTAAAAACGACACAATTAACATAATTAATTAACAATTAATTAATTAATAACAATTAACAAGCAAATTATAAATTATTAATAAATTAATTCCCACAATTAACACTATAAAGTAAAATTAAATAAATATTATATAGAAAATATTAATAAATATATTAAAATTAAATGACTTCCCACCCTACTCCCCTATCAACCCACAACCCGCACCTAAAAAAATGACAATTAACAATTAACAATTACTTAATAATAATTAACAACCAATTATTAAATAATTAATAATACATTAATCCCCACAATTAACACTATAAAATATTAAATAAATAAATATTAATTATCAAAAAATAATAATAATTTAATTATAATTAAATTACTTCCCACCCTATTCCCCTATAAACCCACAACCCGCTCCTAAAAAAATGACACAATTAACATATATACCAATTAATTAATTAATAAGAATTAACAGCCAATTATTAATTAATTAATAATAAATTAATCCCCACAATTAACACTATAAAATCTAAATTAAATAAATACTAATAAATAAAAATTAATATTTAATTTATTATAATTAAATTACTTCCCACCCTATTCCCCTATAAACCCACAATCTGCTACGAAACTAAAATGCAAAATTAATTTAAAATAAAATTAATAACTACTAAAAAATTAACACATATATTAAAAAACAAAAGCAATACCTAGACAAAAAAATAGAGCACATACATTTAAAATACATAGGCCTGCACTCTCCCCAACAGCGCCTGCTCTTCGTCGCTGCCTGCTGAGCCCCCTGCCCTGGGTGTTCGAGGCTGCTGCCTCTGAGTATTGCGATTTTGGTTTAATTGTGTGTTCTGGCTAATTGTGTTCGTTTTGCCACCTGCATCTGTCTTTCTTTTTTTGATATCTTTACTTGATTTTCCCTCCTTAACTGTGCTTGCCCCCTCGTGCTTTTCCCCCGTTCCCGCCACTGCTGTCCCGGCCCCTCCCCTCTTCCCGCGCCCGTTTTCCTGCCTCCCAGCTGAGCCTCCCTCCCCTATTTAATGCAGACCGCTGCGGGGGAGCGCTCGTAAGACCTTGACTTCGGTCATAGGCCTGCACTCTCCCCGACAGCTCCTGCTCTTCGTCGCTGCCTACTGAGCCCCCTGCCCTGGGTGTTCGAGGCTGCTGCCTCTGAGTATTGCGATTTTGGTTTAATTGTGTTTTCTGGCTAATTGTGTTCGTTTTGCCACCTGCATCTGTCTTTCTTTTTTTGTTATCTTTACTTGATTTTCCCTCCTTAACTGTGCTTGCCCCCTTGCGCTTTTCCCCCGTTTCCGCCACTGCTGTCCCGGCCCCTCCCCTCTACCCGCGCCCGTTTTCCCGCCTCCCAGCTGAGCCTCCCTCCCCTATTTAATGCAGACCGCTGCGCGGTCGCACAGCGGAAGCGCGCAGCGGTCGCGCCTAAGGCAAGCCCGTCTGCGCCCGTCCGCAACCCGAACGCGACCAGCGCCAGGCACCCTGCCTCTCCCAGGTCCCACCGCTACAACTCTACTACCCTCAATGCACTCAATCCTGGAAGACACACCGACTGCGTAAGATCCTCCCCATACACCACCCATGAACAGTTCTCGTGCAGAGCCTGCCGCAGATCCTTCACCTTTGACAAGACCCCCACCACCGCCGAAACCCTGCCTGACGCACGCACCACCGACACCCTGACATGCATCCTCCTCAACGTGCGCTCCCTCCACCGACACGCCGTAGATATCTGGGATCTGATGGACACAATCTCGCCCGACGTTGCCTTCTTCACTGAAACCTGGACCAACGCCACCTCCAGCGCCGATATCGCGACTGCCATCCCCGACGGCTACAAGATCCAGAGAAAGGACCGCCCCCACCGCCCAGGAGGAGGACTCGCCATGGCTCACAAGACCCCCCTCCGCCTCTCCATGTCAAGCATGAGCGACCCCCTCTCCAACACAGAACACCTGAACTTCCAGATCCAGACCAGCCCCAGGACCACGCTACAGGGCACCCTCATCTACAGACCACCGGGACCTCGCACCCAGTCCGCAACCACCATAGCCGAGCTCGCCGCACCCCACGCAATCACCTCCACGGACTACATTCTACTTGGGGACCTGAACTTCCACCTCGACAACCCCAACGACCCCGACACCACCGCTCTCCTCGACAACCTCGGACTGAAGCAACTGATCAACATACCCACACACAGAGCTGGACACACCCTCAACCCTATCTTCGCGGGAGGAACAAACGTCCGCTTCAGCCACACCACCCAGCCGCTCTGGACGGGCCACCACTGCGTCCATTTCACCTTTAAAACCACCACCGCACCCAGGCCCGCACCGCGACCGCCACAAAGAAACTGGAGCAAGGTCACAGAAGAACTCCTCATTCCCACCCTCCTCCAAGACCCCCCCAGCACCACCACCAACACCAACTCTGCAGCCACAGAACTTCACCGCTGGATCTCCCGCTGCGCCGACAAACTCGCACCCCTCCGACACCCCGCCAAACTATGACCGCTGAAGGCCGCCTGGTTCACCACCAAACTACAGGAAGCCAGACGCTCTTGCAGACGCCTAGAGAAAACCTGGCGCAACCATAAAACGACGGAATCATGAAACAACCACAGGAGCGCCCTGAAGGAATACCACCAGCACATAAGAGACACCAAACGGACCTTCATAAGAGACAAAATCCAGACCAACGCGACCAACACCAAGGAACTGTTCAACGTCATACAGCAGTTCACAAAACCCCCCAGCGAAGCCAAGGACGTCACACCTTCCCAGCAACTCTGCGACAAGCTCAGCTCATATTTCCACCTGAAGATCAAGGCCCTGTACGACAATTTCAACGAACCAACGCCGGACAACACCCCCCCCACACTGCCGACAAACCAACCATAATGACCTGGAATCCCGCTACCGTCGAACACATCACCACGACCATGCAGAAGACCCACTCAGGAGCCCCTACGGACCCCTGCCCACCGCACATATTCCACAGGGCCGCTGCAGCCATCGCACCACCCGAACTAGGACGGACCATCAACGCCTCCTTCAGGTCCGGCATCTTCCCAGATGACTGGAAACGGGCGGAGGTTAAACCCCTCCTCAAGAAACCCACGGCCGACCCAACCGACCTGAAAAACTACCGGCCCATATCGCTCCTCCCGTTTGGGGCCAAAGTCACCGAGAGACTCGTTAACGCCCAGTTGACCACCTTCATCAAAGATAACTCCATCCTAGATGCCTCCCAGTCTGGTTTCCGCAGCAACCACAGCACCGAGACCGCTCTCCTCGCCGCCACTGACGACATCCGCCTGCTACTCGACTAGGGACACCCCGCGGCCCTCATCCTTCTAGATCTCTCTGCAGCCTTCGACACCATTTCTCATTGCACCCTTGCAGCCAGACTCCACGACGCAGGGATACAGGGAACCGCCCTCGACTGGATCCGATCCTTTCTCTCCGGCAGAACCCAGAGGATCAGACTCCCTCCCTTCCTCTCCGAACCCACCGATATCAACTGCGGAGTACCCCAAGGCTCATCTCTCAGCCCCACACTCTTCAACATCTACATGGCCTCCCTCGCCACCATTGTCAGACAGCATGGGCTCAGCATTGTATCCTACGCCGACGACACCCAACTCATCCTTTCACTCACGAAGGATCCCGCAGACACCAGACTCTGTTTCCAGGAAGGAATGAAGAACGTGGCAGCCTGGATGAAGGACAGCTGCCTGAAGCTCAACTCAGAGAAGACCGAGGTCCTCATCGTCGGACCCTGCAACTCCGCCTGGGACAACACCTGGTGGCCCTCCACCCTCGGGAACCCACCCACTCCTACAGACCACGCACGCAACCTCGGCATCATCCTCGACTCCTCCCTCTCCATGAACCGCCAGGTCAACGCCGTCGCCTCCACTAGCTTCAACTTCCTGCGCATCCTCCGCAAAACCTTCAAGTGGATCCCCCCGACTGCAGAAAGACTGTCACCCACGCACTCATAACCAGCAGACTGGACTACGGCAACGCTCTGTACGCCGGAATCAACAGATCTCTGCTACATAGACTCCAGACCATCCAGAACGCCGCGGCCAGACTCGTCCTCGGAACACCACGTCACGAACACATGACCCAACACCTGCGAAACCTCCACTGGCTCCCCGTCGAGAAAAGGGTCACTTTCAAACTTCTCACCCACGCCTACAAATCTCTCTATAACATCTGACGCTCCCCAACCCTGCACACCTTCAGGAAAGACCTCAAGACCTGGCTCTTTGACTGATCCGGAGCTGCCCCCCCGCGCCTTGAGACCCTCTCGGGTGAGTAGCGAAAAACGATATTTTTAACAACTATATTTTTGCAAACAATATTAATGACTTCGATATTTTAAGAAACGATATTTCTTACCTTAAACTCGATATTCTTGACCACGATATTCTTGCTGTCGATATTTCTGTGTCTCGATATTTCAAAGTCGATATTAATGCAAGTCGACATTTCCAACTCGATATTCTGACTCTTTACCCTTGATGCCATATCTTCGCATGGAATATTCTCCTTAAGAGCTGACCCTGACAACGCTTGTGGATTGACCTTCCTGGATTCCAGTCTCAGGTTGTCTCTGCTACTCAGGTATTTTGTTCTTTGCTCCTCTTGAGATTTTCAATGAAGTGGAAGGTATGAAAGTTGTTGACGATGAAGTGCCTTGGATATCACACAAGTCCATAACTAATTCAGGCTTTCAACAGACGCATGGGAGATCTTTCCATACCCCTGTGATGTGATAACATTTCCTATTTCAAGATAGCAGTTTTTTTACTGAATGCAGCATAACTTTAAAGGGTGCCAATGAGTTTTTTCCAAGTCCAATCATAGGAGCATTTCCAAAGTCAATGTGAGAGATCACGAAGGATTGCACCACTGTGTCTTAGGGATTTAGAAAGGTTTTTTTTTTTTACCTAAGTGCCGTTCCAGCACTCTTTAGTGTAAGGTCTTTATGGGCGCTCTTGGACAACTGTTGCTCATTCTGAAAGCTCAATAATTTATTCTGTGGGAAGGATTTGGAGCAGTGCATAGGTATTTATGAGCATCATCAATGTAAGAGGGACTTTGGTTGCTGATGATTTCACTGGGGTTCGTAGTCAAGGTTAAAAAGCATAGTTGAAAATAGGACTCTTTTCAAGGCTCTGCGTTGGCTTGATAGGAGCTGGGCAGGTAGTTAGTTTGAGTTGTTGAGGCCAGTTTCAAATAAGGGGGTTAGCAGAGTGTGGAAGGAATTGGTGGCACCTGCTACTTCAGAAAGGTGACAAAGTAGATAAAAAATACATTTTTGTTCATGGTGTACACAATGCTCGCACCGTTCCTGAGAGTTCCAGTGGGTAACAGTCTGTTGGGTCAACATGTCAATCAGCAGAGTCAGACTGGCCAATAGGGCAGCTCACAGCTGAGTGTGCGGGCCAGTTTTTTAGCAGTTTGTGGGGCTATTTTATGGTGACTGGGGCTAGTTTTTCCTGTTGATTTCCCTCATATTACCACAAGCAGTGCTGGCAGCAAGCACAAATGCGTTCAAGCTCCAATACCTTGCATAATACACATTTCCTGTGCCTTTTTAAGAACAAATCTGGCCTGATTTGCATACATGGTTTAATAGACTAAAGTTTTTTTTCCATATAGAATACAAATCTAGCCACATATAGGATACACATGACCCCTGGCTTGCCTCTTAGATCATTAACAGCATTGTCATCAGGGCGGGGGCAGGAATGTTTCTCAAACCATGTTTAAAAACTATCACTTTTAATAAACACATAACTAAAGGATGAAGTGGTAGCACACTGTCATTTGTAATCAGAAGATTTTACATTGAAATGTCCACAAACTGTCCCACTGACATACGGGTTTACTGATTAAACTATATAGGGGTCGATTCCGATCTCGCTCGGACAGCCCTCCGAGAGCTGTCCATAGCGTTCCCTGCCGACCGACTCGTTCCAGGAGCTGGTCCGTCCGAACGATGAAGTACGATGTGCAAATGTGTCCAAATCCCGAACGACACGTACGCTCCGATTCCAGCCACATTTCCCGTACGAGCCGGCTCCGTAAACGCTGAATGGAGTCGTCCGGAAGCATTTTCACAGCAGTCTCCGGCTGGCCAAGTACGATGCGTACTTCCTACGTGCCGAACAGGTCGCCACCTCCAGCACGTCACAGCATCCGGAAGAGCAGTACATCAGGTCCGATTTGCGCCACAACACGATCTACGCCTACGAGACGAACCAACGATCAACGCCTACGAGATGAACCAACCATGTATCCGATTGCACGTCATCCCTGTACTGTACGTCTATGACCGAATCAACAACTGGAACTGACGCGTACGTCGCAGACGGTAAGTCAGACACCTACCACACACAAAAACGTCACTATCCCGTGAAAAGTAACACACACATAGGGGGTGGATATCTATCTCTACTAGCATTGCCCACCCCATAGGGGGTGGATGGCCATCACTACCAGCAGTCTCTACCCATAGAGGGATGGATGTCTATCACTCCCAGCACTGTCCAGCCCATAGGGGGGTGGATGGCTATCACTCCCAGCAGTCTCTACCCATAGGGGGTGGATGGCTATCACTCCCAGCATTGTCCAGCCTATAGGGGGGTGGATGGCTATCACTCCCAGCATTGTCCAGCCCATAGGGGGATGGATGGCTATCACTCCCAGCATTGTCCAGCCCATAGGGGGGTGGATGGCTATTACTACCAGCATTGTCCAGCCCATAGGGGGGTGGATGGCTATCACTCCCAGCAGTCTCTACCCATAGGGGGGGTGGATGGCTATCACTCCCAGCATTGTCCAGCCCATAGGGGGGTGGGTGGCTATCACTACCAGCATTGTCCAGCCCATAGGGGTTGGATGGCTATCATTTCCAGCCCTGTCTACCCTATAGAGGGTGGAGGCTGAACACTCCCCCCCACTATCATGCCAAGATTGTGTCATGTGTCTACACTGCTTGCAATAGTGACACATACAGGGAAAATTCACTGAAACCCCCATCACAGTTGTGACCAAAAGGTGAGTGTGGGGTTCAAACCCCGAGCATTTGGAGGCAAAATAGGGAAATGGGGTCTAACCCCCCTCACTGCAGTGACCAAAGGGTGAGTGTGGGGTTCAAACCCCCAGCATTGTGAGGCAAAATGGGGAAATGGGGTCTAACCCCCCCTCACTGCAGTGACCAAAAGGTGAATGTGGGGTTCAAACCACCAGCATTGTGAGGCAAAATGGGGAAATGGGGTCTAACCCCCCTCACTGCAGTGACCAAAAGGTGAGTGTGGGGTTCAAACCCCCAGCATTGTGAGGCAAAATGGGGAAATGGGGTCTACCCCCCCCCACTGCAGTGACTACAAGGTGAGTGTGGGGTTCAAACGCCCAGCATTGTCAAGCACATAGGGGACATGGGGTCTAAACACCCCAATCAGTGTAGTGAACAAAAGGTGAGTCTGTGGTTCAAAATACCAGCATGTGCAAACAATCAAGTATGATTCCTGGTCCTAAAACCACAAGCAATGGCGTGACAAAGTTGTGGTTGTGTGCCGAACAAACACAGATCTGTTGAGGGAAACATTGTTGTGCCTTTAAAAATACCCTCAGCCATGTGCAGACAATCATTGCCCATGGGGGTGAACAATGCCTCCAATGTTCAATTGGACAATGTAAGAAGTAACCATCATGATGCATAAACACACATTTGTTCACAAACAGACACACATACAAAGGAACCCATGGAGACCACAGCATTTAGGAGATCATGTTCCATACTGTGGCAGCAATGGAAAATAGTAAACATGATGAATGTGCAGACGGACGATGTAGGAATCCCAGGGCCAGTAGATAAAAACCCTCTAACCAACATCCACTCAATGCCTCTCAAAGCCAATATAAATACATGGGTGCAGATGCACTAACACAACCAGCCAGCCACACACTGCAGAACAAACACAACATGTGTGTGTGTGTGTAAGTGTCTCCAGGCTACAACAACACACATGATGGGGGCTGAACTCCACTGAGACATATGCATTTTCAGTACAATCCAGAAGTATCTTCTGAATTGGGTTCCTGTTTGTGGGCAATCGGGCATTGTTAGATGAGCGGGTTCACAACAGACACATGTGAAACAAGCTGGGCGGGACAACAACCAACACATCAAGAGACAGACCCACTGCAGCAGTACCCTCAAGGACCCTACACTGTGGTGACAGTATCCTGTCTGATGACCCACTGTGATGACAAATCTGGATGTTGCCCATACTGTGGAGCACACTCACCTGTGCGCACTGTGTCTTGACAGATCAACTTCCATCACACATACCCAAACACAACTCACTGGGCATGGCCTGTAATGTAAGGCCACAATGTAGGTAGGGGCCTAGCCGTGAGAAAACTCACATTTATAAATACAATACACCTTGATCTGCACCAATGTGCATCAGCTAAGCCCACATTGACTGGTGACATTGCACATGCACCCATGACAATCCCAGGGGTGGTGGTGGGATCTAAGGTGTACAAACACATTACACATGGCCAGTCATCAAACCTTGTGAATGTCTTTCACACTGCATAATATGAGGTACATGTGCATGATGTGAAATGCATCAGACACATTGGAATCTTTATCACAGTCCCAGAACTAAAAGAAAACCAAGGAAACCCACAAAGAACACATGTTGCCATCATCCAACATTGAAGGGTAGGATCTGATGAGTGTGAGCAGTCACACACACATACAAGTTACAAACTCACAGAAAGAGATCACATAGTGAAAACAAGCTGATGTCGGAAACCCAAATGTGACTCGGGGAATCCTGAATGTGTCAAATGTGCGTTTGTCCACAGTGCAGGCCCTTACATCTACCACACCCAGGGATGACACCCTAATGACTAGAAGTGTTCCATGCACCCACATCCCAGAAACCCAAAGTCAAAGATGTTGACAAAGCACAGGACAACACAGCAAGCATCACAAACAGGAACATCTGCAGGGACTACATGCTGTGTAGAAAAAGGGATGGGAACACACAGAGTCATGCTCACAGAACCCACACCATGGGTTTAGGCAATGTCACTGAATAACACACTGCCATGAGGTGACTTCACTCTTGTGGAAGATCAGCTGTGTCAAAATTTGTCTTTACAGGGCTCTGGCATGTCAGAATAAAACTCGGACATTGAGCCAACAATTACAACACACAGAAACCTCTGGTCAATTCAGCCTGTGTACAGGAGTATCTCTTAAGTCATCTGCCCATACTCAAAACAGATGTTTAGCAACTTGCACTGATGACACAGATGACTTGTTCATCATCAATGCACTAATCTGCATGTCCAGTGGAGATGGGCCTACAGTCAGAAAATTTTACAATGTGCACAAATGTCAGCCCAACATATGAGCAACAGTGTACGCCAAAGATGTGAAGTGGTGAAAAGAATATTACACTCCCTGTGCCAAAGGATTGGGATCATGACAACCTGAAATACCAGCCAATGATTACATGGATACATACTGTAATAGGACACATATACCATGGACCCCATGCAGTCCATCACATCACCATATCACTTATAGTCAACAAACAATATTACAACAGCAATTTCAGTACACTCATCAGCAAAATCCTGTACATCAAATGCAAATCAACGAAATAACAAAAATAAGCTTTATTCAGCATGTCATAAAAATAATTGTTAATTCCTGATTACCAAAAGGCCAATGGCCAGTCCATGTCAATAGTCCTTCATGGGTGATACATGACAAGTTGTCACACATTGCTTGCCTGCACTGACATGACTAGGGGACATCTCCCCTTGGAGGGCCATCCATAGGGGCAGGTCAGGCACCGCAGGGACAGGATTAGGTGACACCAGTATGGGGCAGGGGAGGGGTGGTGGGTACAGAAGTCCCTGTAGCAACTGCAGTGGACCTGTCGGATTGAGTGGGCGGGGACTCCACTGCAGTGCCCATGTCCAACGGAGTGTGTGGGGTCTCCACCACAGTGCCAATGTCCGAAGGAGTGTGCAGGGTCTCCACTGCAGTGCCAATGTCTGAAGGAGTGGGCGGGGGCTCAAATGCAGTGGTCAGGACAGATTAGGGGGACATGGTCTCCACTGCAGTTGCAGGAACTGACTGAGGGTGATGTTGTGGGAGTGGAAGTGCTTGTGTTAGGGGGGGAGGGCCTAATCATCTTGGGGATGGTGTAACGGTGTGTGGGGGAACCTGGGACAAGGTGTGGTGTGGGAATATTTGGAGTGGTGGCCTGGGGTCTGGAGGACGGAGACTCTGTGGTGGAAGTGTGGGATTGTGGTGGGGTTTTGCATTTTTTGTTCCTGGGGGATTTTCGAGTGGGGGCCTCAGTGTTCCTGCTCTTGGGGGAGGGTGTGCGTGTGGTGTGGGATCTCCTCTGTTGTGCGTGGTGACTTCCTTTTCCCCATGTGAGTTTGTTCGGATGGATCTGTGGGGAAGAGGCCAAGGTCACAGAGGAAGACCTTCTGGGAAGTGGGGGTTGCAGGTGAGTCAAGCGAAGGGGTTCTGGAGGGAGAGGTATCTGACGAATGCGGAGTGGTTGAGGATGGCTGTGTGTGCTTCTGTACCCTATCTCCTTTCTGTGTGCTGTCAGTCCCCTGAGTGTGCGTGCGTGTTGGTTTTGGCTTTGACTGACATTGCTGTGTGCTGCTTGTGTCTGTTTTGGTGTGTGCATGTGCCTGTGTGAGTGTGCTTTGGGCAGGTAGGGTAGTGGGGATTGTGGATGGGGCAGAGGTAGGAGGGGTGAGGGACTGTTGGAGGAGGGACACTGCTGCATCAGTGAGGAGGCCATGGACTGATTGGTCCGCTGTAGGGCAGACATGTGTAATAACATGCCCTCCATGTATGACACCAATTGCGTCAAAAGACTGGTGTGGGCATGGAGGACACTCAGCATCGATATCTGCCCCACATGGATCTGCTTTAGCAAGTCCACAGACTCCACACTCAGGGCAGCAGGGGAGACAGAGGCAGGGGGTGCGGTGCCAGGACCAAAGGAGACAAGCTCCCTAACACGGGAGCCTCCATGGATATCTGGGATGGGAGCAGCTGGGAGGGTGGAGATGGTGGTGGTGGCGGGGACAGACTCGCTAGTTGTGGTCTGTGGTCTAGTAACACCCGCCTCCACAAGGGAGTCGTCACTGGAGCTGGAGTGTTCCTCAGCTGACGTTGATGTTGCTGAGCGTCCCTCAGTGTGGCTCCCCTCACCCTCTGTGCCACTGGGTCCCTCCACCTCCTCCACAGCGGACCCAGTCTGGCTCTCCGCCTCCTCTCTGTCTGTGGAGCTGTCTCCTCCAGTAGCTGTAGATGATGCTATGAACAAGGAGGAGAAACAGAATCACATCAGTCACCTGTATTGACTTGACACATGAGTTTAATTGCAACACATCACAGAGCAAGCCCTTGCATAATTCAAAAGCCACTGCTAACTTGACTGACACATATGTGAACCAGGCACTTGTCAGTCTGCCAGTGAACCATGCTTCTCGTACACATGCTGGCAATGGACCCATCTGTCAGATGTATGTATGTTTTCACTTATTACATGGGCAAGCCTGCACTACTTTGCCTCTTGTCTGATCTGCAATGATTGTGAGTGTCATGTGTCATTACACACGTCTCATCTCATGCAAGTGACTCTGTAATTGGCACAGCAAATGAGATGGCCAAAGTCATTGTTGACAAGATGAACATACTTCCATCCCCAGACACCATGATGGGCTCATGTTTTGAAAGTCAATGCGAGAATGTTGTGCATGCAGGACAACAGACAAGTGACAATACTGCATCCTCCAGAATTTAATGTGGCACACCATGCCACAGGCATGTCTGGCCAATCAGTCAGTACTGACTCCTGTCACAGGGGCAGTGCATCCCGACTTAACAGTCAGCACTGTGTCACACTCATGTATCCACTGTCAAAGCAACCTCTGTAGTGGTCAAGTATACATGTCCACCACATGCTACACACACTTGAGAACATCTGATAATCCCACGTTGACCTCATGAGACATTTGAGTTTGTGGTTCAACAAATCTGTATACATGAACATATTGCATGCTCCCAAGAACAAAGTAAAGCTGCATACACATATATGTTGGATCCACCATTAGGCACAGTCAAGGGATTACACACATATGTTTAGTCCTGTGTGCAGAGACAATTTCCACATATTAGATGTCTGTCCATATCAAACATATTTGTCACATTTGTAATCCGAAAAGCTATGCCAGTCCACACTGACACAGAGTCAGACACATGATTACTAATTTCACAATGGGCAAACTGTTGGCTGACACCCAAGATTAGGAGGCCACAGTGTCTCAGATGGCTGGAGTTGGCATACCTGTCCTTGGTCCATGTGAAACATGGGATTACCCGGAGCACTAGGCAGGTGACTACGCATTTGTTACGCACATACATTTCATTTGTCTGAGGCCTCAACATGGGTCTTACCTGCTGTATGGGTGTGTAGTAAATGCCTCAGACACCTATGCTGACCCAGATCAGCGATTTGCACATTTATGTATGGGCCACACAGAGTACAGGTCATATTTCAGTCAATGTGCTGACACATGTCAGACAATTGCCTCACTCATGATGCTCAACTCAATGCACCTGTTGCAGATGTTGTTCTCAACATTAACCCTGGGTGACAGCAAATACACACAACCCAAGTGACACATGTCACAGACGGAAAAGGACACACCTGGTCATCAGATGGAATGGGTCATCACCACATTTAGCCACATGAGTCTTGTCTCAGCAGACAGACGAACTGTGGGAGTGTTACCAGGCTGAAGGAGTGCAAATTGCATGTTAGACCTAATTCACCAAAAAGGAATAAACTTACCCCCTCCTTGCTGCTGTCTGGCCTTCAACTGCCCATCCAGGTCAGGGAAGACCACCGTCAGTATCCGTAGAATGTGGGGGGTCAGTGTCCGTCGTACGCCCCTTCTGCGAGGAGGCGACAGCTTGAGCTGGACTCTGGCAATCCTCCGGGTCCAGCCACGAAGGTCCTGCCACCTCTTCTGGCAGTGGCGGATGCGGTGTTTGAAGACCCCCACAGATCTCACTGCCTGGACAATGGTCTGCCAAATCTCATGCTTCTGATGGGCATCAACCTGTAAGGATGACAAAGTCAGACCCCATTGCTACACATGCAACATGTTTGTTCATCACACCGTTGGGCATACATGTAATTGTCAGAAGGGCATATGATGTATACAGGTAGTGCAATTATGGTCATGGGCAGTTGTCCTGTGTGCAAGGCTGCATTAACAACATAAGAACAGTGCATGGAAATCCTAACCATGAAAAAATTCACTTTTTCATCACTGTACCTGTACAGTACATGTATCTACACACTTTGAGACTTACAATAACTCGGTGTGCATGCTTGCCCTTGGTGATCACAATGCTAGTAGTGCCAGTCAGATAACATGTACAAATGAAAAGGCAGTGTACTCAACACTCACCTGCTCCCCTGGTTTCCCATACAGCTTGTAGTACTGTGGAAGGAGGCTGTCCAGCAGGGCCTTGTTCTCCTCCTCTGTGAATGCTGGGGCCCTCTCCACAGTATGTGCCATTGCAGAACCCAGAGGATGCAGAGACAGCAGCAGTGGTATTTAGAGATGTAATCCTGTGGCATGTAGTGCAGGCAAGTGAAGTCTGTGGGGAACAGACAGCCTTATATCTGTGCTGCAGAGGCAGAATCTGTTCCATGCGTCCAAAGAGATAGGTCCGAGACATTCGCATCATCCGAAATTGGCCAATCCATGTTATTGCACGCATCGTACACGCCTTCCGCGTCGTTCAAATATTCCGCATCATGACACCATTGACTTTGATACATTGTTGTTGTGAGCCAACAGAATCTGTTTGCATGCGATTTGTACACGTAGCAAAACCTTGTCCGTCTCCATGACAGTCAATTGCCAATGCGTGCGCCCGGCTTGGTCCGTAAGTGTACGACGCGTCTTTTGAAAACTTACCCGCGTCCGTCTCCATGACAGTCAATAGCCAATGCGTGCGCCCGGCTTGGTCCGTAAGTGTACGACGCGTCTTTTGAAAACTCACCCGCGTCCGTCTCCATGACAGTCAACGGCCAATGCGTGCGACCGGCTTGGTCCGTAAGTGTTTGACGCGTCTTTTGAATACTCACCCGCGTCTGTCACCATTACAGAAAACAGCCAAAGGATGCCACCCACAATATTTTGGCAGAGACTCAGGTGCTTTACAACAGACAAACAGCCTGTCATACAGTATATATTATCACATTTCATGCTTCATAACGTGTGTGTCTATGGCTTCACATGTCATATTGTAGGGAGCACATTGTGGCACACACTCCCAGGATATGCCATGTTTCATGGGGACAAAAACCATTGTGTGTGATGCACATCACTACTGTGAGTGACAACTTTGCAGATCACCACCCGAGGCCTGTACACAGTTCCAGGTGCCCATTGTGTGATCACATGTTACATGCACCCTGAATTACAGCTGAAATGGACTGTGTGTAACAAAGTGTTCCTGAGCTACCATTGTGAGGTTAATCCAGTGTATTTGCGTATTGTGCTACGCACATGTGTCTTTTTGTATGTGGTAGATGTAAATCGTTTTCAACATCCATCTGATTTTGGCATGTGAGTTGCTGTTGTGTCTGTGTGTCACAGACATCCATGTTTGCCATGCAAACAAATCTGGGGGCACATCATGTGTGTTTCATGGGTGTGATGGTACGTGTACATCAGACGTTACATGATGACAGTACCCATGTGGCATTACAAGATCCGTGTGTGTGGAACTTACAAACACCTGTCATTTGGACAACACATCTATCCTCACTAGTCACTGAGGTGTGTGTTTGGTATGTGACATTTGTTCAGATGTACTGTGACAGACCCCATAGATTGTTCACAGCACAGCATTGCACTTGTTGTGTAACCATCTGGAGCAGAAATGTTAGGTGAGGGGCACATAGCTGGCATATGTGTCCATGCTCAACAGCACACACCTGACTTAATTGTGTCTTGCTACGATGTAGCATGTGATATTTAGCATGGTCATTGCCACATATGTAGGGGAACTGACAATCTTTCTTTGATCACCTATGTACTGCAGGAGACCAGCTGTCCACAGACCCTTCCCAGACCTTGCAACCATGGCTGAACGTGACTGCATCCGCCGTTACCGCTTCACCAGACCACTAATTGAGGACTTGGCGGAGCAGTTGGCCCCACATTTACAACCTGGACGGCCATATCCATCAGCGCTGACCCCCAAGGTGAAGGTGATGGCAGCCCTACACTTCTTTGCCACAGGAAGCTTCCAGTACACTTTGGCTACTGCTGGTGGGATGTCACAGACCATGTTTAGCCGTGTGCTTCGCGATGTTTTGGAGGCAATGTTGTATTTTCTTAATCGTTACATCAAATTCCCGACACCACCACAATTTACTGACATAAAGAGTGACTTTTATGCACTGGGAAGGATGCCACATGTCATTGGCTCCATAGATGGGACACATGTGGCTTTGGTACCACCACAGGCACTTGAGCAGACATACAGGAACAGAAAACATTTTCACTCCATCAATGCCCTGGTGGTATGTCTGCCGGACATGACGATATCACATATCTGTGCACGTTTCCCCGTTTCGGCGCACAACGCTTACATCATGAGGAATAGCAGGATCCCACAGATGATGTCACAGCTGCAGAACCAGCGTGCCTGGCTTGTAGGTGTGTAATATCAGTTTACCTTGTGTGCTTTTTGTATCTTGGAATTTAACCCTCTTTTCAGACCCATGAAATGTTTGTTTGTTTGTATGTAGGTGACTCTGGATACCCCAACATGCCGTGGTTGCTGACACCACTCAGGAACCCTGTTACACCTGCGGAGATACGTTATAATGAGACACATGGGCGGACCAGGCGAGTGATAGAGCGGACATTTGGTCTACTTAAAAGCAGATTTCGCTGCCTGTACCGGACAGGAGGGGCCCTCCAATATGTACCAGAAAAGGTGTGCAAGATCATCATTGTGTGTTGCATGCTACACAACCTGGCAGTGAGGGAGGAGTTGCCTCTCATCCAAGATGATGACGACCAGCAGCCGCCAGCAGGGGAGGATCCTGCCCTGGGTCATGTTGCCAGTGATGATGAGGGTGAGGGGGATGTTCGGACACAGCTCATCAACAACTTTTTCTCATGATTGTGAGTATACAGGCTTGAGTTGTCTATGTTTTTTCTTTGCCTGATATGTGTATGTAGTGCAATGTCGCTGCATACGTGTGGCTGCATGCTACTTGACATGATCCTTGCAGTTATGTGTCCATTGAGTTAGTATGTTCTCCCAAACAGTGTTGACATGATTCCTAGGTTGTTTTCATGAATCTTGAGAATTGTGTATGGAATGTCTATTGGAGATGTATGCAGTTATTTTGTTATTTCAATACTGTTGTATGTCTGTCCTCCACAGGGTTCTTTCGGCTGTTGTCTGGTGACATCTGACCTCCAAAACACACAATCCTGTTACAGAGTGCAACTTTTCGTGGAAAACGGATGCAGTGCCACACACCCAAGTACTGACATTTCTGACCCTCTTGGTTACTTTGTGCTCACTGTCACGTGAGGTTACCTTGCATCTGTTGTGGAGTTCACATGTTGTGAGTGTGTAATAAACCTGTGCTCCACTGTGGGATGTGCTTCGTCTGTATCCACACATCCGCCATTCATTTGCATACTGTACCTGTGGCCTGATTGCCACTGCCTCAGAATGAGTGTTGTGTATGTGCATTTCAGTGTATTTTCAGTTCACAATAGTGGAGGCAATGAGTATGATGGCCATGGGAAATTTGTGTTGTGTTGACCTAGTAGTGTGTATCTCTCATATGTGTCACATCACCATGACTCACAAAACTGTGTTTACATTGCTGTAGTACTTTTCCTGCACAGTCTTTGTTTAGCAGGTCATCATCTCTATGTCACAAACCAAGTTTAATTCACAACAGAGGCAAGTATTGTGTGATTATGAATTTATTTACATGCATGTGTGAGAATAGTATACGTAATTGAAAGTGCTGTACAGTGTGATCGAAATCCAAAGTTCACAGAGGAGTTGGTAGTGTTGTTAGATGAAATTTCCTGAGTAAAGTCCACAGTCATTTAATTCATTGTTCCAACTTAGACCCTCCATCACATGTGGGAGAGTTCAGTGACAGTCAACAAGGTAAACAATTTGCACACAATGGAGGATATCAGGAGCAGGTGTTCACTTCCTGGGGGGTATGCATGGACATCTGCCTCTCACTTGTCCTTCTTCGGACGACCCCTCTTCTTCTTTTCAGGGGGACCCTCAGGTGCAGGCTGCTGTAGTGCCGGGGACTCTCCACCAGAGTCCTCATCCCTCCCTGTGGCAGTTGCAGATGTTGTGGCAACAGATGTCGTGGGCGCACAGGGAGGTGTGGTCTTGTTGGCGCTGATCTGGTGGAGGCATGTCAGTATGTCCCTATGCACCGCTGTTAGATCATCCAATTTGTCCCACTTGGACTCCATGCGGGACATGTGTGTCTCCACCCGGGACATGTGGGAGTCCAATCTGGCATGATGGGCAGCCTGCTGTTGTTGAATGTCCCTGAGGATCCCCACTACCTGGCCAAAGTCTCCGGTGCATTCCTGGTACGCATCTATGATGCGTCCCAACTGTGGATCATCTTGCAGTGTAGCCCCATCTTCAGGCTGTGGCATCACCCTGCACACCCTCCCACCACCCCTACCCACATGAGCAGGACCTGCCGTTGCAGGCACAGACGACACTGGGCCTCCTTCTGTGTTGGCACTGGTGGTGTTGTCCGTCACCTCCAGAGTGCCCTGTGTAGCTCTGCCGTCGGTGTTATGTTGACTTGCTCTGTCCGTGTTGGTAGAGGTCATCTGGGTATTTGCAGATGTAGCAGGAGTGGTGGCAGGGGGTGCTGATGTTACAGCTGCTGGTGCTGCATGCTGACCCACACCGGAGGGGCCAGGTCATTCGTCGTCGTCCGAAGAGGACTGAGAGACATCCACACCGGAGAGCTCAGGGTCAACCAGAGTCTGGGACTGGGATTCTTCTTCTGTTCCTGCAGTGTCCCCAGCAGCCCCTGTGGGTGGAATAGACACACAATGTATGTTGTGGTTCAGCACACATCAACGGATCACACACATTACAGTTGCTACTGTACTTCATAATGAGTGTATGTACATTGCATTGTCCTCAATTGTCACAGACAGAGGTCTATATTGGTTAAGCACATTGTCATGACAACCTGAAGCGTTTTGATGGGCACGTAGAGCTGTGTGCATGAACAGCTCATGTATTGATTCATTGTCTGTACATGGCCATTGCTACTCAAGTGCAATCCCGTGCCTGGCACAGGTGTGTTGTCCTTGTCAACATTTGTGCTTTAACAATGACATACGTGCACTTCCTCTTGCGATGTGTTGCAAGATTGGGGCATGTGTGCTGGCATTTGTGCATGTATTTTTGAGTCACATTGGTGTGTCTATACGACATGGTCACAGTCCGGTATGTCTGAGATCTCTTGAGAGATACTATTTTGTTGTATGTGTTCCTAGTTTACATCTCATTGCACACATGTGATGGTGTTACCGTAGCAAATGATGTTGCTGCTGAGCTTTGTACATGAGAACGTCATTTATCTTGTCAATGTCCTCCATGGAAAGAGGAGTTAAACAAGGCAGCTCTCTTGATTTTCCATGCTCATGACAGTGAGGGTCAGAGGTTTGTGTGTTTGAGTTATGCTGCTGTAAGTTGTATGCCTCCTCCAACCCAGTCCAGGTTACTCCTTGTGTTGCAAGTGTCAATGACAGTGAGGGGAGTGTTGTGTCAAGGATGCTGACAACACTGCTTGATGTAGGAGTAGAATGCAGCTCACAACAGCGCCTTGTGTAAATGACACCATGCAACAGTGTCAGCTATCTTGCTGTGGCCATTCCATTCACTGTCAGGTGTCCCCTGTCAATGATGTATAGGTAGCTTCGTGTGTGTGTTTTGATATGTGCTATGTCTGCATCTCCCCAATTGTCGTAGATCCCACACACATTCACAGCCAGGGCAGGGAGCACCCCTGGGACACTGCATCCCCAGACAGTGAGTGGAAACATACAGTTGAGATGGCTGTGAGTATGAACGTGTGTGAGAGGGCTAGTGCCTAGGTGTGACTTGCAGGCAATTCATGCATCAGGCCCATGTGTCAGCCATCTTGCCAGGGCATTTGCTTTCACTGTCATGGAGTGACTGGTTCCAAGGGTGCTATTTGTTCTTGTTATGAAGGTGTGTGTAGAGACGGCCTTGATACCATTTGGAGGCATTGCAGGACCTCCTTCTCCCACAGAGGCCAGGTAATCACCCATGAGGCATGAATCCATTGCAGGGAGTCACAGTTAACTTTCAGGATGTCAGCCAGTGGTGTCCAGGTGTTTGTTTGAGCACAACTCCCAAATGGGCCTTGTGCTCACTACACCAGTGCCCAGAGTTACCCATTTTGTCAGTTCTTTTCCACTCCCTGTGAGCTTAGCTTGGTTTAGGGTGGGCTTGATGGGCCATGTGGGAGGAGGACTGTTGGCTGTGACTGCAACTCCCATCATGCTTTTGGCTACACCCACCTTCACAGAAAACCCGACCTTCCTTCCTGTGAATCAGCTTCCCTGTGAGGTAGTGTAACAGGGCTGGCAAGATGGCTGACAGTGGTGTCCTGGTGTTTGTTTGAGCAGTACTCCCAACAGGGCCTTGTGCTCCCCACAGCAGAGCCCAGTGTCAGACATCTTGGGAGTGGGTTTTCACACACTCTCTTGGAGAGCATAGTCCCAGGTGTGTCGTTTGGTGTTGGTGGGAGGGGTGTGTGTGTGACAGGACCTGCTGGTAGATGTAGTTAGAGCTAGCACTCCTCCTCCCCCCAGACCAGATAGGCCACCATGAAGCATGCTTCCATTGCAGGGAGTCAAAGTTTACGTTCAGGATGTCAGGCAGTGGTGTCCTGGTGTTTGTTTGAGCACAAGTCCCAACAGGGCCTTGTGCTCCCCACAGCAGAGCCCAGTGTCAGCCATCTTGTAAGTACTTTTCCACTCCCTGTGAGGTGAGCATGGTTCAGGGTGGGCTTGATGGGCCATGTGGGATGAGGACTATTGGCTGTGACTACAACGCCCATCATGCTTTTGGCTACACCCACCTTCCCAGACAGCACAACCTTCCTTCCTGTGATTCAGCTTCCCTGGTGGTGAATGTGTGGTGCCAAGATGGCTGCTGGATGAGACTGGTGTTTGGGCCACATTGCCTTGCTGTGGGTTGGTGCTAAGGTAGTCAATCTTTGTGAATGGTAAGCTTCCCACTTACATTGCAGGTATGTTGTTAGTGTACATCACTTTTTGGACACATATCCCATCATGGACTTGTGCTCCCCACAGCAGAGCCCAGTGTGAGGCATCTTTGTAGGAGATTTTACTTGACTCTCAGGGAGTGCATTGTCCCAGGTGTGTTGTTTGGAGTTGGTGGGAGGGGTGTGTGTGTGACAGGGCCTGCTGGTAGATGTAGTCAGAGCTAGCACTCCTCCTCCCCCCAGACCAGATAGGCCACCATGAAGCATGCTTCCATTGCAGGGCGTCAAAGTTTACGTTCAGGATGTCAGGCAATGGTGTCCTGGTGTTTGTTTGAGCACAAGTCCCAACAGGGCCTTGTGCTCCCCACAGCAGAGCCGAGTGTCAGCCATCTTGTCAGTACTTTTCCACTCACTGTGAGGTGAGCATGGTTCATGGTGGGCTTGATGGGCCATGTGGGATGAGGACTATTGGCTGTGACTACAACTCCCATCATGCTTTTGGCTACAGCCACCTTCCCAGAAAACCCAACCTTCCTTCCTGTGAATCAGCTTCCCTGTGAGGTAGTGTAACAGTGCTGGCAAGATGGCTGACAGTGTTTGTTGGTGTTTTGAGGCCAATGCCTTGCTGCATTTGTTAGTAAGTTTGTACATATTATGACATAGTTCCATATTACTCTGAGATTGCAGGTATTGTGTTTATCTAACTAGCATGCACATCACAGGATAATTAGCTTTCGGTTGCTATGGCTTTGCTAACAGTGATTGGTTTCACTGTCCCCTTGATAGTGATGTCTGTGGGTGTGTAGTGGCTCACAATATTGGCTAGTTGGTTCTGTACTCACCAGGCTCTGGTACTCCTGATAATCCATGGATGCCCTCCGGTAGAAGGATGGCCCGCACCTTCTTCTCCCAGGAAGTGAAGTGCGTAGGTTTTGCAGGAGGGCCACCGTCGGTCCGCTGGCTCAGGGCATGTCTCTACCTATCAGCTTCTTGACCCTCCTTCGCACATCATAGTACCTGTTCCTGATGTCATCCATTGTGCGCAGGCAAGGTGCTTGAGCTTTCACCTTGTTGACAATCCTCTCCCACATCTTTGTTTTCTGGGACATGGGGGTCTGTTGGACCAATGTGCCAAATAACTGTGGCTCTACTCTGAGAATTTCATCTACCATGACTTCCAACTCACTATCTGTGAACTTTGGATTCTTCTTTGGGGACATGGTGATGGGTGGTGGTGGAGATGGATGTGTGTGTGAGTGTGAAAGTGAGGGTGAGTGAGTGTAAGTGAAGCTGGGTGTTTGTGAGTGTGCTTTTAGAGAGGTGCTAGTGGTATAAAGGTTGTGTGGTGGGTGAGTTGTGAGTGTGTCTCTCAGTGCAGTGTGGTAGTGTTCTCTGCTGGCAGATCTGTAGAATTTGCAAAGGATCATGGTAGGGATTTTGGCCCTTTATGTAGGTAGAGTTGTGGGTGTGTCTTTGTTCGTTTTTTTTATTTTTATTTTATTGACTTTGACAATGCTTGTTTGGTCTTTTTGTGTCTGTTTCTATTTGATTTTGTTGAGCATGACGGAGACGTTCAGTTGACCGGGACGGACTCTTACAGCGGCAATTGCGGGGTAATCCGAGTCTGTCACACTCACATTATGCTATGTTGCAGCGTTCGCGTACGCTTCGGTCGCGACGGGCTCTTTTACGTGGTAGTCACTGTGTTCCGTACGTTACGGTCTTACGGAATGTGCTCCGTGTGAGTCGGTTTTATTTTACACGCATTGCATCGTACTACGCCGGTCGTACAGCGCGTGTTCGTGTCGGTCGGAACCATCCCCGGTCCGTTTACGGGCGAATCACTGTTTTCCGTACGTTTCGGTCTTACGGATTGTGCTCCGTGTGAGACTTTTGTATTTCACACGCATTGCATCGTACTACGCCAGTCGTACGGTGTGTGTACGTGTCGGTCGGAATACGGTCCCGGTCCATGTCGGTCGAAACGATTTCCGACCAGGATCGGAATCGGCCCCATAGTGTACAAACAATAATGTTTGGAAATAGAGTTTCTACAAATATGTGTCATTTGCACATCACCAAGTAAAGTGTTCTGGTTTGTTTTGTTCCTCTTTAACTTTGTTTGCATCACACTTCTTAATTACAAAAAGAATGTGCTTTTGTAAGTCCTGATATATTTTGAAATATTTGTAATAATAATTTAGAGGCTATTTATATAAATGTTATGTGTTAGAGAAAAATAACTGACATCTTCATACAGCTCACTTGTAGTAAGAGAGAGAAAAATAAACCTCATTTTCCAAGCAGCAATTAGTTAAAAGACAAACTGATATTTGAACTCTTTCCTTGAACAGACAGCAAATGTGTCAAGATAAAAACAATTTAATGGCATCTTTATTGCTCATTCACTTTCTGAATGAACAGAACACCTGTGCCTTTACAGCCTAAGTTTACTTGGGAGATGGGGCTTGTAGGTGCTAAAAATAGCTCGAGCTGATAAAATTAGATTTTTCGAGGCCTGATTATCACACTGTCGCGGATGCCACTGTACTCAGTTTTGTGGTAGGTCTTCAGTTTTCAGTTTAACCTGGTCATACGATTTCTGTTGGGTCTGCACTTGATGAGTATAGTCCGTAAAAGCTAACTCTCGGCCAGCCAAGTAAAGGAGCTGCCCCTTCGCCCTTGTACATCTCAAGATAGCATCTCCATCACGGTAATTAAGGAACTTGGCGATCATGCGCTGGGGAAGGGCCCCCAGAGTGGGTTTCTGGGCCAGCCACCTATGTGCCCTCTCAATAAAGAAACATGCAGAAAGAACCTCTGTCAATCCATGATTTCACCCACTGCTCAAGGAATAGCTCTGGTGCTGTCTCTTCCGTCCCCTCTGGGAATCTCATGAAGCAGGGGTTGCTCCTGTGTGCTCTATTTTCAGCATCCTTATTTTGAACAGTAAGAGTCTTGGAAGTCAAGAAAAAAATGAGTAACCTAATTCTTAAGATCGTGGACTGTGTCCTCCAACTCGGAGATGCGCCCCTTCGCCTCAATAGGCTTGAGGGTAGTATTGTGGAGGTCCTGTCAGAACAATGCTACGTTCACCTGGACTTCCCGTCTTAGGCTCCAGTGCGGTGCAAGATTCCTGAATGGCTTGCAAAATCACAGTAGTGTCCACACTCTCTTGCAAGCTGGTGCAAGGGGGATTTCCCCCACCCACGACCCTAGGCCCTTTGGTCAGTGCCGTAAATGTATCTATCCTGGATTGGGGTATGGTTGTTGAGGGCTTATCATGCCCCATCCTGTCACCATGGCTGTTGCAGTCCGGTGGTGGAGGACCCATGTTTCAGGGATAACTGCACCTAGCCCGTTAGCCCTGCCTTACTCCAGTTGCAGGAGGCACAAGCAGCCGGAGGCCTTAAACCCTGGGGCCTGCGGGGTAACAGACTTCCCCCAGACTGGCAGTTAAGTCCAAAGTCCCTCCTGTACCAATATCCCATCTGTGGATTGTTATAGGCCTTCGATCATCCCTGGAACACTGGGCTCCAAAGCACTCCCACATTGCGGGGCCTGTCCACTCGCCATGGACCCCTCCGAGCCAACAGTGTGGCAACCCTCCAATAGTTTCAAGATATATGGAACGGCATGACACTCCATTCGGCTGTCGCACAGCCAATTTGGAAAGTATCCAACAGACTTTGTTGCCAGTTTAATAAACCATTTTTAATTTTTGTTAAATCCATCTGAATCCATCTTGTTTGTTACATTTCAACACATTTATCAGTTCATATAAAAGGCTGCAGGTTTTCCCATGGTTTCTAATGCTGCAGATATGCCTATCCAGGCCTTTTTCTGCAGTGCGTAGGTATAAACAGTTCATCCTGGGCAGCTATGTTCGTTGTAACCCAATGCATTTCGGGCTCATTAGCCCTTCGTCAGGAGTAGCTACAAATATAATATAAAACCACTGTTAATATTTATGACCTTTGGACATGCGTTGTAAACAATAATATATATACACGAATTGCAAACTGTGTTTCATACGCGATTCAAAATAGATCAAGTGTAAACTCCCATAACTCATACCAACCCACGCCATCTACCTGTGCGCTGTGTTTAAAGCTTCCCAAAACAAACCCTATTTAGGACTCCCTCCCACCCCGTGTAAACCAAAATCGAACCCCTATTGTGCCATATTGTTCTTAAACCCAAAAAATATTCATCTGTACCTGCAAAAAGTGAACGCTGTTGCTAGCGTTTAAACCGGAAAATATCCTCCATCTCCCACTGCAAACCAACTTGTGCCGTCAGCCCCACCTATTAATGCACCTTCCCTGTGCTATCAATGCTTTACACCTGGCTGTAATTGCCACTTGAAACATGCCTTTTTAAAAAAAAAAAGAATACAAGTCCCACTACCCATTGCGAAATATTTCAAACATCTCACCCTGCGTGTAATCACCCCAACAATTTACATATTCTATTTCAGCTCTTTCCATGTTGTTAATAAAGTCGATGGTGAAAAATTGTATGTGTCCAAAGTACATCAGTAACGAAGTTGTTTCTCCTATTTAGGGGCCGATTCCGATTCAGGCCGGAAAACGTACGGACCGATTCGGTACGGGAATTTAGTCCGACCGACACGTACCGGCGCTGCCCGATCCGCGTAGTACGATGCAATGCATGTTAATTACGACCGACTTGTACGGAACACAAGCCGAATGACCGAACCGCACGGAAACCAGCTATCCGGCCGGAAAACTACGCGAATCGAACCGACCGACACGCACCAGGAATGAACCCGACAGAAACGTACCCGCGAACTCTGACCCGCGCAGTACGATGCAATGCGTGTAAAACCAGACTGAGTCGCACGGAGCTCAAGCCGTACGACCGACACGCATACAAAACAGGGAGCCGAAGCAACCCAATACTCCGCGACCAACGCGTACGCCGCACATGAAACACAGCAGAAACACAGCTTGAAAGACTCGGAGAAGCTCGCACGAGCCAACTGCAGCGTCCTACTCGGTCAGAAGAACGTCTCCTACATGCCTAAAAACTACAAAGGAAAAAATACAAAAAAAAGGGCCAAACAAGCAATGACAAAGTCAATAAATACAGGGGGAAAAAATCATGGAACAAAGACACACCCACAACTCCACCCATATAAAGGCCACAAATCCCTACCATGATCCTTTGCAAATTCAACTGACCTGCCAGCACAGAACACCATCAGACAGCAACCCACAACTCATCCATCACACAAGCCACACACCATTAGCACCTCCCAAATAGCACCTTCACATACACCCAGCAAAACCTACACTCACCCACCCTCACTTGCACAAACACACACATCAATCCCCACCACCACCCATCACCATGCCCCCAAAGAAGAATCCAAAGTTCCTAGACAGTGAATTGGAAGTCCTGGTAGATGAAATCCTCAGGGTAGAGCCACAGTTGTTTGGTACATTGGTCCAACAGACCCCCATGTCGCAGAAAGCCAAGATGTGGGAGAGGATCGTTGACAGGATGAACGCACAATCACCTTGTTTGCGCACAAAGGAAGACATCCAGAACAGGTGGTATGATGTGCGCAGGAGGGTCAAGGACCTAGTCAAGAAGGATTACGCCTGGAGTCATCGCACCGGCAGTGGCCCTCCTGCCAAACCAGTGTACCTCAGGCCCTGGGAGGAGAAGGTGCGGGCCATCCTACCACCAGAGAGCGTACATGGACTATCAAACATCCCAGAGCCTGGTGAGTACACAACCAATATACCCAATATTGTGTGACAATACACACACATCACTGTCAAGGGGATAGTGAAACCATGCACCGTTAGCAAAGCCACAGTAACCAAAAGATAATCATCCCAAGATGTGTATGTTAGTTAGACAAACACAATACCTGCCATCTCATAGTGATATGTAACTGTGTCATGACATGTACAAACATAACAACAAATAGAGCAAGGCAGTGGCACAAATCTAACCAACAAACACTGTCAGACATTTTTCCACCACTAGAACACCACCTCACAGGGAAGCTCACTGAAAGGAAGGAATTATGTGTATGCTGGTGAAGTGAGTGTAGCCAATAGCATGATGGGAGTTGTAGTCACAGATATTGGTCACCCTCACAATTGGCCCATCAACACCACTCTGAACCATGCTCACATCACAGGGAGTGGAAAAGAACTGACAAGATGGCTGACACTGGGTACTGCTGTGGGGAGCACAAGGTCCTGCTGGGAACTGTGCACCAACCAACAGCAGGACACCACTGACTGACATCCTGAAAGCCAACTTGCACTCCCTGCAATGGAAGCACGTTCCATGGTGGGATATCTGGCTGGGTGGGAAGGAGGACTGACAGCACTGACCATAGTTACCAGCAGCTTTTATCACACACCCCCTTAACACAAACTCCACACAACTCACCTGGGAGAATGCATTGCCTCACACTCTAATTAAATATCCCACAAAGAACCACCACACTGGGTTATGCTGTGTGAAGCACAGGGACACTTTTGGGACTTGTAGCCAAACAAACGCCAGGACAACACTGTCAGCCATCCTGTCAGCACAGGCACACTACCCCACAGGGAAGCAGAGTCAAAAGGAAGGAAGTATGGGTAAGCTGGGAAGGGGGGTGTAGGCAATAGCATGATGGGAGTGGTAGTCACAGCTCAACATCCCCCACCCACATGGCCCAGCAAGCTCACACTGAAGCATGCATACCTCACAGGGAGTGAAAAGCCACTTCAAAGATGTCTGACACTGGCCTCAGCTGTGGGGAGCACAAGGCCCTGCTGGGAACTGTGCACCAACAAACAACAGGACCACACTGTCAGCCATCTTGCCATTGCTGTCACACTCACACACAGTGAAGTCGACTCAAAAGGAAGGAAGTATGGGCATGCTGGGAAGGGGGGTGTAGGCAATAGCATGATGGGAGTGGTAGTCACAGCTCAACATCCCCCACCCACATGGCCCGGCAAGCTCACACTGAAGCATGCACACCTCACAGGGAGTGAAAAGCCACTTCTAAGATGTCTGACAATGGTGCTCTGTTGTGGGGAGTACCAGGCCCTGCTGGGAACTGGGCACCAACCAACAGCAGGACACCACTGACTGACATCCTGAGAGTTAACCTGCACCCACTGCAAGGGTGGCATGCTTCATGGTGGGATAACTGGGCTGGGGGGAGAAGGAGGGCCGGATGTCAACCAAATACCACCAATGCTGGTCATGCACACACCTCAACATTCACATTGAAATGCATCAGGTTGGCAGGACAATGTGCTACACCAATATCAACCTCTGACTGTGACAACTTAGGACAATGCAATGTACAGGCCCGCATCCAGAGGTACAGTCACAACTGTCAGGTGTCTGAACCATTGATGCCTGTAGAAACATAACATACATTGTGTGTCTCTTCCAAAAACAGATGATAATGGGGACACAGCAGCAGATGATGAGGAGTCCCTGTCCCAGGCTCCGGTGGCCCCTGAGCTCTCTGGTGTGGAACAGCCTCTGCCCTCCTCGGATGGCGAAGACCTACCTGGCCCCTCCGGTGTGAGTCATCATGCAGCACCAGCAGCACCCCCATCTGCACCCCCTGCACCCACTCCTCCAACATCTGCCAACACACAGACCACCCCCGCCGACACGGACAGACCAAGGACACTCAATGACAACAGAACAGGGACCACGGCCCACTGTGAAGCAACGGACAACAACCCCAGTACCAACCCCCAAGGGGGCCTAGGCTCACCTGTGCGTGCCACCGCAGGTCCCGCACGTGTGGCATGGGGTGGTGGGAGGGTTGGTAGGCAGAGGTCGCTGTTTGCAGAGGGGTCTGGACTGCATGATGACCCACAACTGGTACGCATTGCTGATGCGTACCAGAATAGCACCGGAGAGGTCAGCCAGGTAGTGGGGATCCTCAAGGACATTCAACAGCAGCAGGCTGCCCATCATGCCCGCTTGGACTCCCACATGTCCCGTGTGGAGACACACATGTCTCGCATGGAGTCCAAGTGGGACACATTGGAAGAACTGACAGCGATGCAGAGGGACATATTGACATGCCTCCGCCAGATTAGCACCAACATGGCCACACCTCCCTGTGTGCCCACAACAATTGCAACTGCCACAGGGAGGGAGGATGACTCTGGTGGAGAGTCCTCTGCACCGCAGCGGCCTGCACGTGAGGGTCCCCCCCGAAAGAAGAGGGGTCGTCCGAGGAAGGAAAACTGAGAGGCCGATGCCCATGTACATCCCCCAGGAACCCAACACCTGTTCTGGAAATTCTCCTTTGTGTGCAAACTGTTCACCCTGTCGAATGCAACCCAACTCTCCCACATGACATGGGGAGTTTAAGTTGGGCCACTGTATCAGATGACTGTGGACTTTACTCAGGACATTTCTGCTACCAACACTTTCAACTCATCTGGGAACTTTGGATTCCAATCCCAATGTACAGCACCCACCATCCTGTGCACTATCCTCACACATGTATGTAAATAAACTCACTAATACACCATACTTGCCTCTGTTGTGATTCCAACGTTGTTTTTGTCATGGAGATGATGATCTGCTAAATGACACTGTGCATGCTAACTGCTACAGCAAGTTCAACACCGTCATGTGAGTCATGGCGACGTGACACATATGAGGGAGACACACCACTAGGGCTACACAACACATACACACCAGGGCCTCTGACTCATCGCCTACACTGATGTTGCCAGGAAATACAGTGGAATGCACAGACACCACACCTATTCAGAGTATGTGTTAACTAGCCCACAGGTGCAGTAAGCAAATGTCAGTCAGATGTGTGACCACAGACAACGCACATCACAAAGTGAAGCACAGGTTTATTACACATTTGCAATATGTTGTTTCCACTACAGATGCAAGGTAATCCCACGTGGAAGTGGCCACACAGTCACCAAGTGTAGAGGAAATAAAGTCCAGGGGTGTGTGGCACATCACCTGCAGGGAAACGACTGCTTCCACCCTGGAAGTTGAATCATGGTGTCGGGGGATCCGAGTTGACCAAACAACTCTGAAAGTACCCTGTGAAGGACAGACATGACACACAGTCAAAAGCACTGAAGAACAGGACAGAACTGCAATACTCATGCCCAATACATGTCACAAGATACCTACACAAAACCAAGTTAGCATGTCAACACTGTTGGGGAGTTGTAGGTGTGCCCATGAGTCCCTGGCAAGTAATTGTGGCTGGCATACGTTCACCAGTGACAACCATGGTGACATATGCGAGTGACTTGTACAGGGACGCGTCGTACAGCAATGGACCGATCCGTGTGCACGCATTGGCCATTGCATATGATGTGGACGGATGCGTGTTGTATTTCGAAATACGCATTGTACAGCAATGGCCCGATCGGTGCGCACGCATTGGCCATTGCATATGATGTGGACGGATGCGTGTTGTTTTCCAAAATACGCGTTGTACAGCAATGGACCGATCGGTGCGCACGCATTGGCCATTGCATATGATGTGGACGGATGCGTGTTGTTTTCCGAAATACGCGTTGTACAGCAATGGACCGATCGGTGCGCACGCATTGGCCATTGCATATGATGTGGACGGATGCGTGTTGTTTTTCGAAATACGCGTTGTACAGCAATGGACCGATCGGTGCGCACGCATTGGCTATGGACTGACATGGTAACGGACGCTGCTCGAGCTTTTACGAGTCGGATGCAGTGAATTCAGTTGGCCACCCACAACAATGTTGCAAATTCATGGGTGTCATGAAGTTGAACTTTTGAAGGATGCTGTGGGCGTGTATAAGTGGTGCAATTCCATGGATTGGCCAGATTCAGAAGATGCAAACGAGTTGGACCTATCACTTTGGACACATGGGACAGTATTTGCCTCTGCAGCACACATATAATGCTGGCTGTTCCCCTGAGAGCTCACTTGCCTGCACTACATGCTCCAGGATGACATCTGCCACCACCACTGCTGCCGTCTCTGTATCCTCTGGCTACTGCAATGGTACGTACTGTGGAGAGAGCCCCAGCCTTCAGCACTGAGGAGAACCAGGCCCTGCTGGACAGCCTCCTTCCACGGTACAGCAAGCTGTATGGGAAACCAGGGGAGCAGGTGAGTGTGCTGTCCACTGCCTTACTAATTGTGCATGTTGTCTGACTAGCCAGACTTACAGTGTGTACACCAGTGGCTAGCATGCTCACTGAGTAGTTGTCACCCCCCAAAGTGTGTAGTTACATGCACTGAACAGGTATAGTGCAGTAACAGTGCATTCCAACAAGGTTTTACTTCCCAGGCAATGATACCATTTAGTAACTGCTGGACAACTGTTCATAGCCATAGTTGCACTACCTGTGTACATCATATGCCCCTGTGATTGAGACATGTATATCCAACTGTGTGATGCACGGATATGTTGCATGTGTAGTAATGGCCTTTTCACTTTGTCATCCTCACAAGTTGATGCCCACCAGAAGCAGGAGATCTGGCTGACCATCGTCCAGGCAGTACGATCTGTGGGGGTCTACAGGCGCAGGATCCGCAACTGCCAGAAGAGGTGGCAGGACCTTCGTGGCTGGACCCGGAGGATTGCAAGGGTCCAGCTGAAGCTGTCGCCTCCTCGCAGGAGGGGCGGACACCGGACCCTGACCCCCCACATGCTCCGGATTCTGGCGGTGGTCTTCCCTGACCTGGATGGGCAGCTGAAGGCCAGACAGCAGCAAGGAGGGGGTAAGTGCTAGCCTTTTCTGTGTACTATGACTAACATGCTCTATGCACTCCTTTAGCCTGGTTCCACTTCCACAGTACAACTGTCTTGTCGTCCTGGACTCATGTCCCTCACTTGTGTCATGCCCCTCCTCATCTGATACACAGGTGTGGCCCTTACAGTCTGTGACTTAGGTCACTTGTGTACTGTGTACTTGCAGTTACCTGTGGTTCAAGTTGGGGACAGCATCAGTTACAGGAACTTTGTTGTGGGCTGCATGGGTGGTACAATTCCTCACACAATGCCTGTGATCTGACATGTACTCTGGGTATGGCTTTACAATGTGTTCCAATTGCTGCTCTGACTCACCACATGTCTGGGGTATGTGCCACACACCCATGCTGCAGCAGACACCAAGGGGGAGCCTCAGAAGTATGTACATCATGTGTGTGACACATGCATAGCCACCTGCATAGTGTTCAGGGTAATACCATGTTGCACATGGACCAGGACTGTAATGCCCACTCCGTACATCGAAGGCACTCTGTTCTCCCACTCCCGTGTGTCAGCATACATATTGGGCATTGTGAAGAGTGCACTCAGGTGTCTGCCTCTGTGTCACCATGGTGTGGCCTTGCTTTTGGACTCCTGGAGTGTTTAACAATTTGGGGTGGCCAGCCATCTGAGTTGTGACTATAGGATCTGCACATTGGTTAATGCATAGGTCTCTGATCCCTTGACTGTGCACAAAGGTGTATGAAACATTGAGGTGCAGGCAGCTTTGGTTCATTCTCATCAGACGGTGAAGTGCCCATGTGTATGGATTTGTGTTTGCAGTCACTCAAATGTCTCATTTGATTGACGTGGGATCATCTTAGTCCTCATGATGTGGGTGGCCAGGGGTGCACATGTGCACCTGTCAGCTACAGGGCTTGCATTCCCAAAACTTCCATGATTGTGACACAGTGTAGACTGGTGTTGTGTGTATGCACTGCCCCTGTGACAGGAGACAGTTATGACTGACTTGCCAGACAGGCCTGTGCCATGACATTCAACTCGCAAAGGGTGATCCAGTAGTAGTGTGATATGTCCTGCAAGCACACCATTGTCGCATTGTCTATCAGGACATGAGGACATCATTGTGTCTGGTGATGGAAGCAAAACCCGCATATCGACAGAGACTCTGCCCGTCACTTTTCCTGACACATGTACTGAGTCAGTGGCAGGAGATGGCATGTGTTTGGAGTGACACATTTCCATATGTTCTCTTGGATGTCCAACAACTGTGTATGTGGTGCATGTGTGCACATATGATTAGTCGCATACAACAGGCACCAGACAGATGGGTGCATGGACAGGTAGGATATGTGTGGCATGAATGACTGTCAGGCAGACAATGGGCTTCTTCAAATCAGTGTCAGCACTTATTGCAATGTCTAGCAAATGATGGCAGTGCTTGCTCTGTGATGTGCTGTACTTACTGTGGTGTGTGGGGTCAGTACAGGTGACTAATGTTGCTCTGTTATCCTGATTGTTTGCAGATACATCCACGGCCACAGGAGGAGACAGCTCCACGGACCAAGAGGAGCGGCAGAGCCAGACTGGGTCCACTGCAGGGGAGACCGAGGGACCCAGTGGCACGGAGGGTGAGGGGAGCCACACTGAGGAGACCTCAGCTACGACCACCTCGGCTGAGGACCACAGCACTTCCAGTGAGGACTCCCTTGTGGAGGCGGGTGTCAGCAGACCACAGACAGAATCAAGCAAGTCTGTCCCCGCCACCACCACCACCATCTCCACCCTCCCATCTGCTCCCATCCCACATGTCCGTGGAGGCTCCCGTGTAGGGGAGCGTGTCTCCTTCATGCCAGGCACCGCACCCCCTGCCTCTGTCTCCCCTGCTGCCCTGAGTGTGGAGTCTGTGGACTTGCTGAAACAGATCCATGTAGGGCAGACATCAGTGCTGAGTGTCCTCCATGCACACACAGGTCTGTTGACACAACTGGTGTCATTCATGGAGGGCATGTCATCTGGCATGTCTGCCCTACATCGGACCAATCAGTCCATGGCCTCCTCACTGACGGCAGCAGTGTCCCTCCATGCAACAGTCCCTCGCCCCTCCTACCTCTGCCCCATCCACAATCCCCAGCACCCTACCTGTCCCAAGCACACACACACCGGCACAGGCACCCACCAGCACAGACACAAGCAGCACACAGGCACACACGCCAAAATCCAGACGCACACACACGCACAGTCAGGGGACTGATACCTCACTCACAGGGGATGGGGCCCAGGCGCACACACATGCATCCACGAGCACTGCGCAGTCCTCAGATACCTCTCCCTCCAAAAACCCTTCCCTTGCCTCACCTGCAACCCCCCCCTCCCAGAAGCTCTTCCTCTGTGAGCTTGGCCTCTTCCCCACAGATCCATCTGACCCAACGCACAGGCGGAAGAGGTGACCACCACACACAGAGGGGAGTGCCCCTCACACCCGGACACCCTGCCCCAGGCACAGGCAGACTGAGGACCCCATTCGGAAGTCCCCCCGGACCAGGAAGGGCAAGACCCCACCACCACCACCACGCAGCTCCACCACACAGTCTCTCTCCTCCATCCCCCAGGCCACCACTCCACAGGTTCCCCCGCCACACCCTGCCCCAGGTTCCCCCACACAACCATACCGCATCCCCAAAATGCTTAGGCCCTCCCCCCCTACCACTTGCTCTTCCACCCCCAACCCAGACGCTCAGCCTGTTTGTGCCACTGGTGTGGAGACCGTGTCCCCCCTCTGTCCTGCCCACCTCATCTGCCCCCCCTTCCACTCCCTTGGAGTTATGCACTGCAGTGGAGTCCACAACCACCCCGTCTGACTTGGGCACTGCAGTGGGGACCCAGTCCACTCCATCTGACCGGCCCTCTGCAGTGGTGCCAGCACCCACACCATCTGACTTGTGCCCTACAGTGGTGCCGGCCCCCACTGAGTCAGACACCTCCACTGCAGTTGCCGGTGACAATCCTGCACCCACCACCCCTTCACTGCCTCCTTCTGGCATCCCCTGATCCTGTCCCTGCGGTGCCTGGCCTGCCCCTTGTATGCCCCTCCGAGGGGGATGTCCCCTGTCCGTACCAGTGCAGGCAAGCAATGGGTGACAAGTTGTCACATATCACCCTGTTCGGACTCTGTATGTGGACTGGCCATTGGCCTTAGTTTCTTTTGGACTTCAAATTTTCCTTTCACATTTGCTGAATAAAGCCTCTTTTTGTTTACTAGTGGTTTTTCTTTTGATGTACATGATGTAGATGAGTATCATCATGCATTTGCTGTTGTAATAGTGTTCAGATCAGGAAAATGAAGTGTTGCTGTGATGGACTCCATGTGGTCCATGGGATATGTGTCCTAATCTAGTCTGGATCCATAGCATCCTTTGCTGCAGTCTGAGGGTGTAATGTTCAGCATTTGACACAGGGATGTACGTTTTGCATTTGTAAATTGACATCTGTGGCTTACACTGATGCACATCTGGTGTGCTTACCACTGTTCAATGTTTCTATTTCCCTGACTGTGTGCCCATCTCCACTGGACATGCAGTTTAGCACATCAATGTTGAAGGACTCATCTGTGTATACAGTGCAACTTGCTTGACACGTGTTTTGGGTATATGCAGATGACTGAAGTGACACTCCCGTACCCAGGCTGATGTGAGCAGAGCCTTCAGTGTGTTGTAATTGTTGACTCACTGACCGAGTGTTTTGCTGACATGTTTAAGTCGTGCACAGACAAGGTTTGGCACAGCGGACCTTCCACAGGAGTGGAGTGCCCTCATGGCAGTGTGTAATCCCGTGACATTGCCTGGGCCCGTGTTGTTTGTTGTGTAAGCATGTCTGTGTGTGTTCCCTTCCCTTTTCCTACACCGGCTGTGTCCCTACGGATGTTCCTGTTTGTGATGCTTGCTGAGTTGTCCTGTGTTCATCCAGCATCTTGTACCTGGTTTCTCCGTGATGTGGGTGCATGGCAAACTAATGTTCATCAGGTTGTCATCCCTAGTTGTCTTTGTTGTCAGGGCTGGGGATGTGGGGAAACGCAGATGAGACACAGTCAGGATTCCCCTTGGCACTTGTTGGTTACACAAGTCATGTAATTTACAGTTTGTGGTAGCTTTCAGTGATTGTGACACGTTGTGTGTGTGACTGCTGCCACTCCTCAGGGTCAGAGCTGCAATGTTGGAAGTTGTCTACGTGTGTTCTTTGTGGGTGACCTTGGCTTCTTCATTGGTGTGTGACTGTGGCCGGGATCCCATTGATTGGGGTGGATTTCACGTCATGCCCATGTACGGCGTACTGTGCAGTGTGTCAGACATTCACGAGTCTTGTTGACTGGCCAGGTGTGATGGGTTTCTGCACCTTTGTTCCCACAACAACCCTTGGGATTGTCATGGGTGCATGTGCAATGTCACCTGTCCATGTGAGGTTCACTGCTGCACATTGGTGGAGATCAAGGTGTGTGGTGTTGAGTGTGTGCAAATGTGAGTTGTTGCACGGCTAGACCCCTACCTCCATATTGGCCTTGGCTGACAGGCCGTGCTGATTGATTTGTGCTTGTGTAGGTGTGATGGTAGTTTGTTGCTCAGGACACATGGCTGTGGTTCACAGTGTGAACGACATCTACCTTTGTCATCACAGTGGGATTATCATGCAGGCTAGTGTCACCACAATGTGGGGTCCCTGGGGGTAGTGCTGTGGTGGGTCTGTGTCTTGCTGTGTTAGTTGCTGTTCCTACAAGCTTGTGTGACATGTGTAATTTGGGCTCCCTCTCATCTAACAATGCCTGATTGCCCACATAGGGGAATCCGATCCATGAGTTACTTTTGTGCGGCACTGTATAAACATCTGTGTAATTGGAATTCAGGCCTCCTCATGTGTTGTGTGGTTGCCTGGGGACACTGGCACACCCCCCCCCATCACCTGTTGTGTTTGATATGCAGTGTGAGGCTGCCTGTTTGTGTTTGTGCATCTGCACCACTGCATTGGCATATCTTTGGTGTGCCATTGCCTGTATGTTGTTTGGAGGATTTCCCATGCTGTCCCTGGGACTCCTAGGTCATCAGTCAGCACAATAATCATGGTTCGTATGTCCCATTGCTGCCATGGTATGGTGTTTGTCCACCTCACATCTACAGTCTCCCCAGGATATCTACATTTGTGTGTCCATTAGTGCAGATATGTGGGTCTGCATTATGATGGTCACTTCTGGCATTGTGTAATTGATAAATGGAGACGATGTCAGTCCCCATGGGTGATGTTTGTCTGCACATGGCCAAAGGTATGTTTTATTTGCACTGCACTGTTTGCCTCACCCAATCTATGTTGCTATGGGACACAACCACTACTTTGCCACTGATGTGTTTGTTGTTCTGTGACCAGGAATCATCCATGCTGTTTGGCAGTTGCAGCTTTTTCCATGACAACACTTACCTTTTGGTCACTGTGATGATGGGGGTTTGGACCCCATTGCCATAATGTTCAAAATGTGCTTCAGCTATGGACCCCACACTTACCTTTTGGTCACTGTGATGATGGGGGTTTAGACCCCATTGCCACAATGTTCAAAATGTGCTACAGCTATGGACCCCACACTTACCTTTTGGTCACTGTGATGATGGGGGTTTAGACCCCATTGCCACAGTGGTCATGGTCTGCTTGCATTGTGAAGTCCACACACATTTTTGTGTGACACATGTGATAGGGGGTCACATTGTATGTTCAATGTCATGTTCGGTGTTGTAGGCATTTGACACACACTACACACTCTTGTCATGATGTTGGGGGGATGTCTTTTGCTGACATTCCTTATGTTGGAGTATGCTGGTTGTGTCATGCATTACCCATCCTATGAGTGGGGTTGGTAGTAGTGACAGGCATCCAGCCCCCCCTGAGTAGGGGTGGTGGTAGTGGTAGGCATCCAGCCCCCCATGAGTGGGGTGGTGGTAGTGGTAGGCATCCAGCCCCCCATGAGTAGGGGTGGTGGTTGTGGTAGGCATCCCGGCCCCCATGAGTATGGGTGGTGGGAGTGGTAGGCATCCAGCCCCCCATGAGTGGGGTGGTGGTTGTGGTAGGCATCCAGGCCCCCCTGAGTAGGGGTGGTGGTAGTGACAGGCATCCAGCCCCCCCTGAGTAGGGGTGGTGGTAGTGACAGGCATCCAGCTCCCCATGAGTAGGGGTGGTGGTAGTGGTAGGCATCCAGGCCCCCATGAGTAGGGGTGGTGGTAGTGGTAGGCATCCAGCCCCCCATGAGTGGGGTGGTGGTTGTGGTAGGCATCCAGGCCCCCCTGAGTAGGGGTGGTGGTAGTGACAGGCATCCAGCCCCCCCTGAGTAGGGGTGGTGGTAGTGACAGGCATCCAGCCCCCCCTGAGTAGGGGTGGTGGTAGTGGTAGGCATCCAGCCCCCCATGAGTAGGGGTGGTGGTAGTGGTAGGCATCCAGCCCCCCATGAGTAGGGGTGGTGGTAGTGGTAGGCATCCAGCCCCCCATCAGTGGGGTGGTGGTTGTGGTAGGCATCCAGGCCCCCATGAGTAGGGGTGGTGGTAGTGGTAGGCATCCAGCCCTCCATGAGTAGGGGTGGTGGTAGTGGTAGGCATCCAGGCCCCCATGAGTAGGGGTGGTGGTTGTGGTAGGCATCCAGGCCCCCATGAGTAGGGGTGGTGGTAGTGGTAGGCATCCAGCCCCCCATGAGTAGGGGTGGTGGTAGTGGTAGGAATCCAGGCCCCTATGGGTGTGTATGGCATTGGTGATAGCCATCCCGCCCCTATGGTTCTGCTGTTGCTAGTGTACGTCATTTCTGCATCCCTATGTGTGTGTGACATATGTCGGGTACGTGTTGTTTGTTTGTGTAGTGGGTGTTTGACTTACCGTCTGCACCGTACGCGTCCGTACCGCTTCCGGTAGTAGATGTACAGTATTGGTAGGACCTGCGCGATGGGATTCATGGTTGGTTGGTCTCGTTTGGGTTTCTTGTGGCTTCGACTCGTACTCGTAGCTGGCTTGTTCGTCTCGTAGACGTGGATCGTCTTGTGGCGCGAATCGGAGCTTATGTGCGGCTCTCCCGGATGCTCTGATGTGCCGGACGTAGCGACCAGTTCGGCGCGTACGGAGTGCGCATCGTACTTGTCCGGCCGGAAGGTGCTGTGTATTTACTTCCGTGCGACTCGATTCTGCGTTTCCGGATCCAGCTCGGTCGGGGAACTAGAGATGGAATGGGTACATACGGCTCGCTCGGAATTTTAGCAGTAATGCGCATTGTACTTGCTCGCTCGGAGGACTGTTCGAATCGTTCGGGAAAAACGCGTTCGGCTCGTATTTTTTCCGGATGAATCGTATTCGGTGCGCTTCCGGCCGAGATCGGAATCGACCCCTTAGTTTTTTACAAATATTTTTGGCAATGCTGAAAACACGGACTGGCTTCCTCTTGTGAACTCGATGTCATCCATCAGCCTTCTATATGAAGAGCTTGTTGTTTACAACTGTTTAAATTCTTTTTGTCTTGTGGGTGCAAACTGTCCATAGGGGCCAAGTAAATTGAACATGAATATAAGTGTGACAGGATGCACTCCGTTTGAAAATCCATCTTGACGTAATGCTCAAACTTTAACAATGTGCGTGCTGACAGGTGCTGCGTTTTGCCCCAACAGCGCAAACGTAATTTCAAGATATATGGAATGGCATGACACTCCATTCGCCTGTCGCACAGTCAATTCGGAAAGTATCCAACAGACTTTGTTGTCAGTTTAATAAACTATTTTTAATTTTTGTAAAATCCATCTGAATCCATCTTGTTTGTTACATTTCAACACATTTTATCAGTTCATATAAAAGGCTGCATGTTTCCCCATGGTTTCTAATGCTGCAGATATGCCTATCCAGGCCTTTTTCTGCAGCACGTAGGTATAAACAGTTCATCCTGTGCAGCTACATTTGTTGTAACCCAATGCATTTCGGGCTCATTAGCCCTTCATCAGGGGTAGCTACAAATATAATTTAAACCCACTAATAATATTTATGACCTTTGGACATGCGTTGTAAACAATCATATATATACACGAATTGCAAACTGTGTTTCATACGCAATTAAAAAAAGATCATGTGTAATCTCCCATAACACATACCAACCCCGCCATCTACCTGCGCGCTGTGCTTAAAGCTTACCAAACCAAACCCTATTTAGGACTCCCTCCCACCCCGTGTAAACCAAAATCGAACACCCATTGTGTCATATTGTTCTTAACCCCAAATAATGTTCATCTGTACCTGCAAAAAGTGAACGCTGTTGCTAGCGTTTAAACCGGAAAATATCCTCCATCTCGCACTGCAAACCAATTTGTGCCGTCAGCCCCACATATTAATCCACCTTCCCTGTGCTATCAATGCTTTACACCTGGCTGTAATGGCCACTTGAAACATGCCTTTTAAAAAAAAAAGAATACAAGCCCCACTACGCATTGCGAAATATTTCAAACATCTCGCCCTGCGTGTAATCACCCCAACAATTTACATATTCTATGTCGGCTCTTTTCATGTTGTTAATAAAGTCGATGTTGAAAAATTGTATGTCTCCAAAGTACATTAGTAACGACGATGTTGCTCCTATTTAGTTTTTTACAAATATTTTTGGCAATGCTGAAAACACGGACTGGCTTCCTCTTGTGAACTCGATGTCATCCATCGGCCTTCTAAATGAACTGATAAATGTGTTGAAATGTAACAAACAAGATGGATTCAGATGGATTTTACAAAAATTAAAAATGGTTTATTAAACTGGCAACAAAGTCTGTTGGATACTTTCCGAATTGACTGTGCGACAGGCGAATGGAGTGTCATGCCGTTCCATATATCTTGAAATTACGTTTGCGCTGTTGGGGCAAAACGCAGCGCCTGTCAGCACGCACATTGTTAAAGTTTGAGCATTACGTCAAGATTGATTTTCAAGCGGAGTGCATCCTGTCACACTTATATTCAACCCTCCAATAGTAACATGTCTGATGGTTAGGCAGGAAAAAGGGGGTGGAAGAGGAGAAGAAAATGGGGGAGCAAACAGTTCAAGCCCCTTACCTCCTCTCAGTCCAGCCGTTCCCTTCATGGCATGCTGTTTGGGTGAGCTCTCAGTGGGTCGGCCCACCCCCAATAGACCAATCTCACCACTTCACAAACAGGGCTCCTGCCCACTACATTTGGGGGTCCCGTCCCCTAGGGGCCCCTGTTTTCTCCACACCTTTGGCGGCCCCCCATGCAGGGACCCAGCAGCCAGGGTCACGTGATTTGAGCGGCCCGATGCAGCAATGCAGCCCTTAAACTAAGCAAACACTCCCCACCATGCCTCTCACGAGTGATCTTCTGACGGTGGGAAGTGGGAGCAGAGGAGGTGCCCCTACAGCCCAGGATATGCTAGCAAGCACCCTAGGGAGTGTGGCTGCCAGTGTCATATTCCAGAATTCATCCTGACCATCTTGCAAGATGGTGACCTCTGGATCACGCCTCTTCGGATCAAGCAGAGCATGCTTTCGCCATCCCCGGTCTCCGATGGCCATCATCGCAGCAGAGCGGGATGAGCCGGAGAGACTTGCTCCCGCACACCAGCACTGCCGACTTCTCCACCTTGCCGGGAGCTGAACGGGAGCTCAAAGAAGCATGACCACTATCTTGGCCGTCCCGGCTCTGTCAAGAGCAAACTTCCTTGTAGTAGTTATTTAGCAGGACCCCATACTTGGTTGTATGTGTACTTCATTGTTCCCTTTAATGGATTTTGTGATAACTCATGTCACTTTAGGGTGGAGAGTGTTAAATTTTGGAGTTAAGGCAATATGTGTTGTTCTAAAGTCCGTATTCTCTGACTGGTCTGAGTCTTTCCTGCAGTATTCTTAGATAGAAGCTATTAAAGATGTTTTTTTTGGTGCCAGTTGTATTTATCTGCAGTCTCTGCGGTTCATTGATAGTTTGAGGTCAGTCTCAGACTATTAAAGGGAACACAATCTTTCTTAAACCTTGAGAAGTAGTGAAATTTTAGCAGTATATCGTTTGGCCTTTGCATGTTATGTAATCAATTGGGAGCCACAAGGTGGGACCTCTCCAGCCAAACAGGCTCATGATCGTCGCTAAGAGAAGCAGAGAGAATGCTAGTCATGACAGCAGCGATATTATGGCCTTTCTTCTCTTCCTTCAGGCCTTTAATCCTGAGATTTCCTCTCTGTGACCCCTAATCTCCAACTCTTCAGTCTTTGATACCACTTCTGCAATTTGAGTTTCTGTTCGCTGCAACGTTTGGTCCAAGACTGTGTGCCTCCCTTCCAATGTCTCTACCCTGAATTCCACATCCAGGCCACCCCACCAAGTCAATATCATGTCTCAGTTCAATAATTTTGGCATTAAGATCCGTTTGGCATTCCAGTAAACCTTTATCACTGTCACCTTTATCGTCTTCCAACAAACTCTTCATCAAATTCTTTCATTATTGCCATTTCTGTAGGTGGAGGAGGTACAGAGCGTGCACCCGTCATGTGCCCAAAATATCTAATTCTCCCTCTGTTGTTGCATGTGGTGTCAATATAGGATAGCAGCCTCCTTGCTCAGTTTTATTTTTGTTTTGCATTTAACTTCTTCAGAACCATTCATTCATGGAAAGTCCAAGGGAGGGGTAGGGTCACATAACTCACCTCAGTGCCCAGGAGTTAGCATATATCCTTTAGCAAGAATGTATATGTGTTATTCGGCAGTCTTTGCACACCCAGCTAGGCAGCCAATTCCCCTTCAACTCTTATCCACTACATGCTGGGGATATTCAAATCAGCCTCTCGAGGAGTTATGCAAAGAAAATAGGTAGGACATTGAGCACATCGGCTATGGTGTAGTTCATCTTTACATGTCCTGGGCTCAAAACGCTGTGTCAGCAGCTGCCATATATCTCACTGGTTCTGCTTTCAAACATGTTTAGGGACATACAGAAAAAGAGGGAACCACTTTCACCTCCAAGCCTTCCCGACAATCTACAAGAGGGGTTTTTCTTCCCCCAACATCTCAACGCAAGGTTAATTTTAGAACACATAGCCCCTCCAATTCTCACGGCTGCCACAATCCCCCCTATAGAGAACAAAGTCCTGGCCAAGACTGCACCAAAAACCACCTCTCTACTACAGCCAAATTAAGTTGTCTTCCGCCTCTAAACCACCAACCTAATTCTGAGGGAGGGAATACCTCTAACCACCTCCAATCTTCTCCCTTCGCATGTCAGTATTATTGCTGGTGCATGGGGGGTGAAGGAGGTCTAGCGTTGGGGTCCGAGCAAGTAAAACAGTTCCTCTGAGGTGCTTTAGTGCTCAGAGCAAGCGGCCAACATCTTAGGGCCTTTCCACTCCTCCGGGACAGCCACAATGCCGCCACTCAACCTTCCTTTTCGAGCTCTGAAGCAACCAGCATCACCATCAACCTTTTTCTCTCTACTTGGGTGTCACTCTGGCAGCTCCAGGTCCACGAAGGGACCAGCAAAGCGGGCAAATTCTGCAGAGGTAATGGGCATGGAACAGGGGCAAACAAAGTGTGCCTCCATCCATGCTGCCATCTTGGCCACAGACCTCAAATTTGGAGTTTTTAAAGAACTAAGAACAATAAATATGTCTCTTAATACTTAAATCCAAGTCTCAAACCATCTGAAAAATGCCTGCCTCATTTTACTGTTGATTTTTCTGTTTTTTCTCATTACTCTGTGATTGAGCTGTTCCCGGTATCAGAACACCCCGATTATGTAGATTTCTAGAGTTTCAGTGATCTTGGTCAACCCTTGTTGGTAGTGAAGACATTATGTACTCTTTTGTTTGTAATTTGGTATTCACAACCTTGAAAAATGAAAACTGACAATTTTGTGTATGTACTATGTGTGTTTGTAATGTCAGTGGTTTCTTTTATTTGTAGTTACTCAGGTGTGTGTGTGTGTGTTTGTTTGCTGACTTCCTTACGAGAAAGACCAGGTTGGCATTAACCTGCTCTTAGGAGGTAACAGTTAGGCCTTCTTTCTTCACTGTAAACCTCTGATGATATGCTTTCCTGGAAGCTGTCCTCTTCGCTCTTACTTCAGCACCCAAAGTTGTTTAGGTGCAAGAACCTTTGCCTTTGGTCATGTTCTCTCAGTAGGGAGGATCATGCTTTCTTCTATTTTGCTATCATTCCCCCCAAGAGCTGAGTGTTATTAATGTTAGTTTATTAGTCAATTAAAACCATAAACAAAATCACACAGTTTAAAAATACATTAAAAAATAGATAAAAAGGGTATTTGTCATACAACTAGTACAGCCACCCATCATCGCGCTACATGCCCTTTGCTTTCTTCAACTTTCCTTCCTAGGAGTTTTAGTCGGGATACCAAACACTAAGCTACGTTAGATAAAAATGACTAAACAGGGGCTGATCCTTACCCTGATGCCTAAAAAAGCAAGCTTTCCACACAGATAACTAAAAAGTCTCTTAAGTAAATTAATATATGTAATTAAGGTGCATATACGCGGGACTGAGGCAAGTATGAATACAGTGGCAAATGGACTATGAGACCCACAGTTAAAAACCAATTATGGAAGAATTCACATTATTAAAAATACAGAAATAGATAAAATAGTTATGAGTCTAACGGGATAGGGAGCTGTTGGTTTCAATCCCTAGCAACCCGCCCTTCACAGTTTCTGTGCATGATAACTTAACAATTTTTTTTTCCGAGTTATTACATCTTAGAATTACGTTCAGGGACCCCTCCAGATTACACATCATGTATCCTATTAGCTGATTATTTTCTTAAAACAGATCAATAACTGAGTCAGTCTAATGTTCAGCATGGTGTTGTTTGGGTCCGTGGACTCCACCAGTGCATGCCTGCGCGACCTAACTCCCCGTTCAAGGAACTCCCGCCTTAATAGAAATCTTCGCTGAACCAACAGAGCGGGACAAACACAGACAATGTGAAGCAAAGATTCAGTCCCCTGATAGCATAGACGGCAGGACCGGTCTTGACTTAGACCGGACATCCTCCATTTTGGCATGAGGTCTAGCGTGGGTATTTCTCCGAATCTTAAGGCCAGAAAGGACTGTTTGATCTTCCGATGGTAAGGTGCGGCTAGCAGTGCTGATTCTCTCAGAGTGGAATATGATTTCAACACCAGCCACCCATGGCGACGTTTTGAGAGTTTCTTTGTCTGCCACCCAACTTTGCAGTTTAGTAGATTTATTTACTAGTTTCTTAAAGGTTTGCCCAGAAATATTCAAATTCCAAAGGTCACCCAAATCAAGCGTCGTAATACTGTTTTCTAAAGATTTCTTGTGAGCACCGGTTCCCCTTTGCAAGTTAATTTCGATCCAGACTAGATTAGCCAGAGTGTTTTCAGCTGCTGCTCGCAGGTTATAACAAAGCTTTGCAAACGCCGCCGACCTAGCGAGTGTCTGTTTTGTAAGCAGAAATTCTAGCCGGATTTGCGCAGGAGAAGCCGACTTGGGGAGCCTAAAGATTTGTTTATAGGCTCTTATCAGTTTTTCTAACAAAAGAGCATCATCGCCCAGCATAATCTCCATTCCATATGAAAGGGTTGTCAACAGTTTGGCTTTCATAACTGATCCCATGGGTTTTAGATCGTGGCCTTGAATAGATCTGGCCAGTGACGAGAAGCCATAATTAAGGGCCTGCGCTTTCGCCCTAATCGCCTTCTTCTGGGAAACAAAGGAGCCATTTGCGTCTATTTTCACTCCTATGTATACATAGGGTTTGACCTCCTCAATTTTGTTTCCGTTGATAAACCATTTTCGATTGATCTTGGATGGACGATTGCACACCATCACACTTGTTTTCGAAAAATGTATTTCCAGGCCATTCTTTTCAGTATACGCTCCCAGAGTGTTGAGCAGCTTTTGAAGTCCTATTCATGTGTTGCTGAACAACACCAGACCGTCAGCGTAGAGGATATGTGACATTTGCTGACCTCCAACGGTCGGAGCGTGGGCCATCTGTTCATCAAGCTCAGTGGAGAGATCTGCCAAAAATAAGTTAAAAAGGTAGGGGGCTAAGACACAGCCCTGTTTTACGCCTAAGGATGTTTGGACCTTCCTTGATACGCAGGAACCGTCTCCAATTTTTATCATGACCCCGGTGTCCGAATATACTAGCCTATTTGCTTGTAGGATGTTCGATGGGATGCCCCATCGCTGAAGCTTGGCCCATAATTTGTCCCGGGGGACACCATCAAAAGCTGCTTTAAAGTCAACAAAGCACAAGGGCCATAAGATTAGTTGAAGTACCTTGGCCCCTTTGGAAGCCAGTTTGATTTAAGGGGATTCTTCCATTGTCATACAACCAGGATTCCAGATCATGGAGTATCAACGTTGAAAAATATTTTAACTCAACATCCATCAGTGCTATTAGCCTATAGTTGCCCGGTGAACATGCCAAGCCTTTTTTAAAAATCGGATGAAGGATGGAGCCCCTCCAGCTATCAGGAATAACCTTGTTTTCCAAAATAAAATTAAACATTGATGCTAGGAAAATAGCCCATTTTGGGGAAAGATGTTTGAATAAAGCTTGTGGTAGTCCATTTGGGCCAGGGGCACAGTCGGCCTGGGACTTTTTGATGACCTTCTCTACTTCGGCTGCTGTAATTTCCCAATGTACCACAGTGGTTTTATTAGGACAGAAGGTATTAGCTAAAGGAGTCGAACCGCTCTTGAAGTGTGACTTTAGATAATGTACCCAATCTGTCTCACTGATATTGGCGTTGTTTGCAGCTGCAGGGCCTTTCTCGTTCCTATTAATTATATGCCAGAATCTTTTCGAATCGTGCGTTTTGGAGGCGTGTCGTAACTGGGCCCATAGTGTTTCTTGTTGCACTTGTTTATGCTTCCAGATCTCTTTTTTTAGCCGCCGTCTTTCATTGCGGAGTTGTAGTAGATCCAGGTCTCCTGGATGTTGACGTGATTGCCGAAAGTGTCTGCCTGTTTCCTTTCTCATGTTCCGAATTTGGACGGGCATAATTAACGATTTGCCATGATCAAGTCGAGTTCCCTTCTTGTGACTCATCTCACTATGGATTTTAGTCATTATTGGCGAAAGTCTACCAAGTCGCTATTGGATTAAGCTCACATTGGGCTAGGTCCTGTAGACTTGAGACCGCATCCTCTGCAATTGAGTTGATGGAGCCGGGGCTGCACTTCAGGCGTTTCAGGTTTTCTGAGTGTGTTTCTCCCGACAACATACGAAAAGCCTCAGGTTTGCGCAGGGATGTGTTCACCTTGATGACCTGAGGGTTATGATCGCTTTCCACACAATGGCATATCCTATAGTCGCAGACCTGATGGTAAAGGGGCATTGAAACGAGGGTATAGTCTATGATTGAGACCGTGTCACCACAGACCCTTGACCAGCCAGGTGGAATGTCAGATGGTTTTCGGCCATTTAGCACCAGCAGGCCCAATAGTTCACAGGCTTTTATGAGTTCTTCTCCTGAGTTGTCCCTCCGTAAGATTGATGGCATTACTTGCTCTGGGAGGGGGCCTACTGCGTCACTATGTTCCTCCGAAGGAAGATGAAAAAGGTTAAGGTTAAAGTCACCGGAGACTAGTCATTGTGCATTATTGTGGCTGTCTTTTAACTGGGATAAATGAGCTGCTAATCTCCTAGAAGATGTTGCTTTTTGCTTTGGATTAATGTACAGATTTGCGATGATAATTGGTTCTTTAAAATTATTATCCCAACCTTCCAGATTTATTACCAGCATATTTGGGTCATCCACGAACACTTCCACCATTTCACTTATTATGTTAGTGTTTATATAAATTGCCAGGCCCCCTTTTGCCCTCCCATAGGCGCTCTTTCTTTCAGCTAATTTCATGTATTTTTTGTAGCCGATGAGCGGGATAGACGTCTGTGCCCAAGTTTCCTGGAACATTAAGATATCAAAGGTTCTCAAAAATCCTGTGAAATCTGGATCTGAAAGTTTTGTCTGTAAGCCATTAATGTTCCAAGAGCAAACTACCAGGCCGCCCGGAACCTTTTTTAGTGGACTTCCCTCGCATCAGTCTTGACTGCTCCAGGTTCGAGACAGCGCCTGCGGTAACCAACCCCAGGAGGGTTGTTGCTCATTGGTTGTTACCAGTCTTCGTGGCAGGCCAGCGGTTATGTCCTTAGTTACTCTGATAGACATTTTGGTGAAATCTGAGTCCGATTTGTGATAGACCGCAGGGGAGGTCCTTACGCCAGCTCCTCTTAGAACAGACACGCTGGGCGCCGGTTGCTCACTTGATGATGGCCCCGCAAGCAGTACATGGGGATATCTATCTCCATGATAGGAAGTTACTTCGATGCCCCAGGCTTTTAGATGCTTTTTCTTTTCCAAAATCACAGCCGGAAGCACCAAGGATGAGAAGGTAACTAAAGGGGGGTCCGCGAGCTGACGTCTTCTTGCCGGCAGAAACTTAATTGAAAAGATGTAATCAGAGTTTATATGGCTCAGGCCCGGCACGGCTTTGAGCAGTTTTAGAATGTTTGAGCGATTTAATATATCTTGCGAGCCCCTCAATTTAAATTCTGGGATCCACAGCAGCATCTGACCAGAGTTGTTTAAACCAAGAAATTCATCAGGACCGACACTGCCTTTTGAAATTAGTTGATTGTCATTAGTTGCTGCCTGCAACTGGGATTCCGGGAGAGGCTGTTCACTTGGGGGTGGTATGGGGGGTTCTTCTACCAAGCATTCTTTTGCTTGCGGATTCCCCGTGGGTGATATTTTGCCCACTCGGCTGGCGTGGTGGGCTCCAGATGTTCCCTCTGGTTGGGAGCTATGTAATGGTGAGGTTCCTCTACGTGTGGAACGAGATGCCCTTAGATTTTTAAGGGATACTACCTTGTTATGAACAACATCTTGAGATGAGGCCACGATGGAACCATGTGACTTCGGGCCCATTTGGGTCATCCCTAGACAATCCCAATCATCCTGTTGAGGAGTTTGGGGGGGGGGAAAGCTCTCTAAATTGCCCGAGCAGATTTTATTCCTTCTTTTTCTTGCACGTTTCCTTTCCTTTTGGTTTGTCGTGGTAGGTCCGAATTTTTGTGCTACCATCTCCAGATGTTTCATGGAGGACCCTGGACGAAGTTTTGAGGTTGGCCTCCACTATATCCACGAGTTCTTCCTCTGGTGGCCTTTAAACTGGAAACCAATCGGCTCCATGCAGTTACATTCTTAGGACTGTGTATTACCTCATTCAATATTGTGCCGGGCTGAGACTTGGGGCCGATGTTGTTTTTTACTTCACCCAGTATGGCTTGCATGATAACCGGAAGTTGAACGAGTTTCTCGACTACCTCCTTACAGGAACAGACTTGAAAATCATTTAAATGATTTGATTGGGCCCTTGTGACTAGTGTGTTTAGTTTTTCAAGTTTCTCGTCAATTCCGGACACAAATACTGCCATCGTGTTCAGCAAATCCACCTGAATGTCCATTTTGTTTGAACGGTGAGTTAGGGCCAGTACTGTTGCTTGCATAGAGTTCAGTATAGCGGCCCACAGGTTCGGAGGATTTTCTCCGGGTGACGCTATCCATGCCCTTTTGATTCGCTCTTCTTCTATAATTACTTCCTGGGAGATTGTATTAGGCCCCTCGTCCGATACTAAAGGAGGGAAGCAATCCTCTTCGCTGTATAATTTAAACTCAGGAAATACGAAGAATTGAGGTGCCCACCCATCAGCACCTTCCGAAGCTGGATCTGTATAAACCACTTCTTCTGGGGCATACACAGGAGATCTACTTGATGGATACTCATTTGATAAAGACATTGAGTTGGGAGGTGGAAAGGTCTGGACAAGGCAAGTTGTGACCGTCCCTTCTGGTTGACATTTATCGTTCTTATTTAATTGTTGTGATTGTTCATGTTTATCATGTTTACTTGCTGGTCGAAAGTAATCTGTAATTTTTGACGAGTTATGATGATCCATCAACTTTTTATCTTCTTTGTAACCATCTTTGTCACCAATCTGGCCAGATTGCAAGCCCACAGTGCGATCTAAAGTAGTTTTAACCTTTGGGCTACCTTCTGGATGAAGTTCCACACTCAGGTCCAAGGCTAGGTCCGAGTCATAGGAGGCACTCCAATTCCTCTGGGCGAAGGGGTCAACGTTGACATTAACATTGACAACGGACCTGCCCGGTGGGATTTGTAGCTTCCTTTTTGCGGAAAGATTTCCCGGGGCAGTCTCTCTTTCTCGCTTTCTTTTCATTGGGGCTTGAGCCTTACACCGCACCTTACCAGATCTCATCCTTGATATAAGTAGTCTTAATTAGTAGACTAGTAGACTCTTGTTTGGTACTGGAATAACAGCCTCAAAAATGGATCGTGGCTGGTGTCTTGCTGTCTTACTGTCTTGCTTTGTTATTTCCACAACTCCACATTACCGTGATTACTCAAAAAGGTACTCCAAAGATGCCCTGGGGTGTTTTTTGTTTTTGTTTTTTTTCTACAGTGATTGATTAAAGACCTCTTTATAAGAGCTTTATAAGAGCTCTCAGGGAATAATGTAGCTCTTTTTCTGGGCTGTGATGGTTGCAAGATGGTTGTGAGATGGGCCCTGGGACTGTAAGCCTGAAGCTAAAAGCTGGAGATCACATGTAACCCCAAGTGGTCACCGGAGGCCTGGGCGTATGGAGTTTTAGCTGGAGAAGAGCAGAAAGGACCGTGTGAGGAGGAGTTGAGAGGCTTCAAGGGCTTCTAGGAATGAAGAAGGGCTAGGTACCCCCCAAGTGGGAGCTCACCAGACACTTCCGCAGGCCGCACCGAAATCTAGCTGGGCCGCTTCCGCAGGGTCCTGGGCTCACACTTTGCAGCTGCAGCTAAAAGCTGCTGCACTCGAGGTATAGTTACACGCCACACAGACGCAGGTTTGACCCCACTTTAGATCACTTTGTCCGCCTGGTCACACTTTGTGCCTCTCCACAGATATTCATGTCCCACACAGCACACCTTGAAGTATCTAGTAAGAGCCTTGCAGTAAGTCCTGAGGAAAGTTGTCCACTAGATTGCAATGGCTGCAATGGCAAAAGGTAAGTCACAACTGGAGAGTCAATTCTCAGAAAAGTATACTCTCCTCCAGGAGAAAATATGGAGAAAATACGGACCCAGGTAAGCCCAGAACAAAAGTACTAGAATAAACGTAGTGTAAATTAAATTAGAATCAGGCGCACCAAACGCATGCTCCAAGCACTTATCTGACTCTTGCTCGGGAAACTTGAAATCACTGCTCGCTGTTGCATTACAGAAGCGGAGAGGAAATCCAGACGGCACGGGATTACGAGGCACACATGAACTCTGCCCCCGTTACAGTCTAGCAGCAGGCAGAAGAATAAACGGTGCAGCTAGGCAGGCGCCGGCCAATGCACGCTGCTTGGAGGCTCCCGCTGTGGTTCAGGGCAGCCAAACGGGGCTCTCGAAACCCCTGAGGCCCAGAGCAGTGGAAACGCGGTGAGCCGACAGGCGGACCACAGTGGAGGTGCTGTTGAAGAGGACACAGCGAGGCAATCCTCCCCACCAGGAGCACTACGGGAACAACAAGGATTCCAGTAACAGTAGGTACGGAAGGCACCAGGCAAGTTTTCGGAGGGAGTTCGCTGCTTCCTCGCTGCCACCGGTGTTCCGTTCGGCACTGCTCTGCTCTGCCGGCTCTCTCCAGACTCGCTCAATCGATCACAGCTGTACCGCCAAGAGCTGAGTGTGAGAAATCTGGGTTACAGCATCCATGTTAGGACATCCTTATCTCTCACTTCTCATTTCTCATGCCATAGTCCACATTCCTCATGCCTCATTTCTCATGAGTCCCTCCTCGTCCATCAGTCCTCAGCCATCGCTTCTCATCTCTCACTCCTCATGCTTCCTTCCTCATTCCTCAATCTTCATTCCTCATCACTCATTTCTTCCCATGCATCAATCTTCACCCTCCCTTCTAATTGCTCATTCCACATCATTTACTAATCATTCTACATTTATCTTTCCTCGTTGTTGGCTCTTCCTCCCTCACACTTGATCCCTCCCCTCATATTCCCCATCCCTAAATCATTGCCTCTTGTTCTACATTTGTGCTCCTCAGACCTCACTTTTTATCCATCACTTTTCATTCCTGACTCCTCATCTGTCATTCCTCATCCCTCACTCCTCATTTCTCACTAATCATCCCTTCATTCTATGTATTTCCTGGAGGAATTTGTGTGGGGAAATATGCCAACAATTTTCACGCAACTTAGAATCAGAAATTGAGTGCCAAAACCTGGTGGACAGTGCTTTGTCCCACCTCACAGTGGCGGATACTGCCAACCACTAAAATATGTGCGGATGCTGAGACCTTCGGCCCCCCCATTCCAAAAAGAATGGGCTAAAAACCAGATAAGGACGTAGAGAAAATGGTTTGCTAAAACACCTAACAAGGGATAACTGGTGATCTCTAGACTCAAGGAATATCTTGAACTCTCCTTATTGTCTCATTTTGAAATGTATTGACTCAAATCTACTGCTTTATGTTTTGGAAATTGTCCGTCTTTTTAGGCCGAGCCTGAGCCAGCGCGCATGCGCTGCCCTGCGAGACTTATTATAGACGAGCAGCGAATAGAAGCATACGCCCACTCTCCGCCCATGTTTGCCATTGGCTTGTGTCATTGTCTGTCCTAAATGCTGGCTTCTGATTTATTAATAGGCTTGTTAGTCCCTTCTTAGTACTGCCTCCTCTTAATTTGTCGCCTTCCATGGCGACTGGCCCCTTTACTTCGAGTGTTACATGGTACGTGTTATTTAGACTGTGGGCACTCTTTTCTTTAATGAGGTTCTCCAACTGCCTTCTTTACTCCCCCCCTACCTCCCGTTGTCCATGCCTTCTCCCCCCGCCCGCACTCCCGTTGTCTGTGCCTTCTCGCCCCGCCCGCTCGTTGTCCGTGCCTTCGCCCCCCCTCCCTCCCGTTGTCCGTGATGACTACCATTTTTTTTGCAATCACTCTAGCAAGCCGGTACACCGTGCCAAAAAGTTCCCGTACATTTACTTCTGCACCAACATCAGCTTACACTGTCGTATGAACTGAGGGCTGCTGTAACAAAGGGGTGTTTTAGAAGCGTCCGTGAGGAGCGAGGCGTGTCTAAATAGCAAATAACTGAGCACGTGGGTGGGATTGCAGGAGGGGGAATTTTTTTTACTGCCTCTTACCACTTACGAGGCACCATAGCGCCTCCGGGTGGTCGAGTTGAAGGCTGCTTCGCTTACCTGAGGGCTTCAGGGGTGTTCATACCAACTTGTCGTTGTACAGGGAGCTTCTGGGTACACCACACCCCTCTGAACCTTCCCTCTCCAGGCCTTTTCACAGGCAAAGCATGCCACCACGATGAACTGTTTCTAGAAATACCAAACCCTAGATATACCTTTTCAGATGTTAAAAATGCAGACTTCTCGCTATTTCTGTGTAGTCTGCAAACTGTGTTGGGGTGGTGGAGTGGAGTCTGTATTTAGCGTCATCCATGGAAATATTATTTGAGCCTCTAGTAAATGTTTCGCAAAACAATTAGTTGCAAGCGAATGTATGTCATTTTTCACTAATTTTTATTAATCGTTCGGTCGATTCGACCTTGGCATGAATACGTTGAAATGATCACAAAAAACAATATTAGTGCAAGGTTAATTCTTATTCTTTTAACGTGTACCTGAGGAAAGCTGGTCCTGCAGAACGCTAGAAAAAGCTTTTGAACACTTTTGGTGTCCGTTGGCAGTCAAAGAAAAAGTGTGATATTTTCGGTTGACTTTCCAAATGAACAAGTCACTTGGTGTTCCAACTCACTTGGTTAATGTGTCTCGTGCATGAATCTATGTGCTACCTCTGTCTGACTCAGACTTTCTCTTGGGAAATATTAGTTTTGTTACAAAGTATCTCTACGTCAGAGCCCTCACTGCTCACAAATCCCCCTGGCCTGTCCCTCACATCAGCCAGGCCAGATATTTTGGAGGCGGTGCGCCTTTTATTTGATCAGCACGGCGCCCTAGCGCCGTGCTTCTTTTCAGCAGGACGTCTGCTTCAGGAGGCCACACGCCTAAATTTTAACAACACGCCCGCTTTCATGTTTCACCATCACAGACATATCATGACTGTCGTGGGTACGTGAAGATGCAAATCTGTGGGTGTGAATGGAGAGGACCCTTTTGTGTTTACTGCTTCGGCTTAAGGAACGATTACTGGTGGTGTCCAGAGCAGCAGTTGAGAATTCAGTTCACAGAGTAAATTGCCACGCTTGCCTTTCTGGATGCCTCGCCTTGTCAAGCTGCTTGGTGACTCCTCCTCATCAGATTGATGAACTTGTGAGTATATCATGGTCTTTTGGTGTATGTTGTTTACAGTGTTTGTAGATTTTTCAGGTTTTCTAGCTCCGTGCATGAGTATCACTCAGTCTTGGTTTTTGCTTTGCACCCTGGGACTTGTAGTCCTAATTATACAAGAGAATGAACATGTCAACTCACCTTAAACAAATGCTGGACTGGGTAAGCGGTTCAGACTTGGGACCTGAGTAACTTGAGCTCTTTCTTTATTTAGTGCACAGTTTGTCGTTCGTGACGCTTCTCAGTGACACCTCTCCAAACCATGTCCTGTGCATGCACACGCTGACTTTTGTGAAAACATTAGAAGTATTGTGCGCATAACCTGAGGCTTTTTTCACCCATTGTGGAAATGAATTTCTGTACCTCGTAGGATTGAAATGTATGTAAAGTAAGCATTGGCAACAAGTTTGCCATCACACGGCCTCCTCTTTAGTAATTTTAACCGTGCACGTGACCATATCATATAACCAATCAATTCACGCCTGGGGCTTGAAGGCACTTTATCATCCTAACATGAATGGTAGAACAAAGCCATCTAGAAAACTAAAGGCCGTAGCTGGTTCATTGTCTGCTCCAGTGGAGTGCTGTCATGGTGCACTTATCAGTGTTACTTCTTTCCTACATAGCAGATTGTGATGGTTGAGGTTCATCCACCTGCACAGTGCTATCCTTCTTATCACCGTCTGCAATCGGAGATAGATGTTTAAACATGGAGACTGTGACTCATGCTTGCTCCACTACAATAGTCCAATGGTCCATTGTAAATGGACAAAGTTCTATCAGGCCACTGGTACTTAAGTGAAATACTTCTCTTTAGGAGTGGTATTAACAAAGACATGTCGATGTTACTAAAGTTATAATTATTTCAGTCATCCCTTTCATCCATTGATCTATTACTCTCATTCACATTTTTTGTTTCGCCCACTACATCATGGGATGATGGGGGAACCACATTAACTGTCCGTGACTGCAGTTTTCCCTTTTACAAGGAGCACACACACACATACAAAATAGCTCCCTTCTGTGTCAGGTACTATGTTAAGCGCGCGCAGACTTATCATTGATTAATTTTCCCTCCCGTTCACCACCCCCTCCCTATTACAAAAGCCAACAGCTCACCCATAGGCGAGACCTATTGGCTTTGACAATGCTTGTTTCCTTAAGTCTATCACTAGATCTCAGGGTTTGTTCTCAGAAGTGACACTTGCCCATATTTCTCTGTGGACTCTGTGGATTAGGGTTCTGGGAAGGGCATGTCAGGGACTTGTGGTGTCGTGTAGTTCCTATATTACCTATACAGGATCTGCGCGTTTGGATAAAATAAACTGTGGGATTGGTGGTGGACTGATTCTGTGCACCCCCACCGGATACATTAGCCTGTCTGTATCAGCTAGCTCACAGTGCCACTATAATCTCCTCTTGTCAAGGAGAGAATAGATTCTGGCAACCTCAGAACATGACAACCCTGATCCCTCAGAATCGTGGAAACAATATACTACCTTTCGCTCAGTCACTCGTGCTTACTTAGTTTGTCTCAGAGAGTTACACAGAATAAACAGGCTGGGCGTTTTCAATAAGTATTTATTGAACAGTTGTTATTCTAGTGTATAATAGATGAGCTGCAACAACCATTAGACAGTAGCAGAGATATATGATTAGCAGTACTACGAAAGTAAAGGGATGGTAAAGTTCTACCATCTTGCAGAAATCATGAATATATACAAGTACAAAAAACACATGATAAAAAGTGCGTACTCCTACAATGCCTTCCTAACTAGATGTACCTAAATGTACCTAGCATCTGTGTAGGTGTTATGCCAAGAATCCCTCTAGGATCTAGTCCACCCCATTACCTTAGAATGAGAGAATATGGGATCCCGTTCTGGTCTCGAGTTGGACACCCCGCGAGGGATGTTAGACCACTGCGAGCTGGAGCGTCTGCATGCAGGAACCTCAGCGTCTCTGGTCAGTGTGTCAGCCGGGAAGTCTCGGTCTCCTCTATTCTTCTAAGCAAGATGTGATGTATATATACCCATAGGTCTCCCCAGGGGTCCTACCTTGCTGTGTTACTGTGTCGGCCTAAAGGATGACGTTGGGCCTGAACTTTATACAGAGATATTATACATGAGATGTTCGTCCTGCTGTTAGTCCTGCTGTGCTTCCAAGAAGCCTCATGCATAATGTATGAGATTCGAACTAGTGGAAAACCCGCGTTCTGAATGCAGTGTCGTATCTAGGTAAAAGGTCAGTCCCTAAGAACCGTTATGTATGTAATGTAGGGAAGAATATAGGTGAAAGGTTGCAATGTTACCTGCGCCTATATATGGAATATAACAGTGGAAAGGTAGACAAAAGGAAGAGAATATTGCTAACAATGGTTGTTGCTTCAAAATGCTCATTGCTTGGAATCTAAGATTTTTATTTATCAGTCTTAACTATAAAATACATGTTTATTGGAAATAAAGAAAAACAATGCATAAAACATACTTTAAAGTTTAAAGTTCCTTTGGTATTGGATTTATACCTGGAGGTTAGAATGGGGGTTTTTGTGTTTAGTCAGGAAATGGCGCTCAGACTATTGCGTGTGCTATCGACGGACCTTTAGTAGTGCGGTGCTGCCAGGTCAGGGGAATAACCCGATAACCCCTGGGGAATCTGTGAATCAAGGGATCCACAAGTTATAAAGTGAGCGTAGTCCTGGGCACACGCGGTGAGGGTATTAGTAATATAATTTGTAGAATTGATGCGTTATTCAAATACAATGGTCAACATCAGTATTTGTCCAAATAGGTATTTTATTATTTCAACAACAACTGTGTTGAATATAGTGAACCAGCCGACACGTGTTTCGTCACTGGGAAAGGTCCCGTGACTCATCAGGGCGGGTGGTGGTCTCCCTCTGTTGACAAGCGTGATCGCACTGGGGCGGGTATGCCACGGCAATCGTGAAAGGCAGGAAATGGGTAGCGAAAGGAGGCTGTCCAGTGTCCGGCTCAGTAGATGCGGTACCAAGCCACGCAGGCGAGGTACAGGTTAGGCCCGGGTACGGGAAGTTGAGTACTATCAAGGGTATCAAGGGTTGTAGAAGGCTGTGTAAAGCAGACGCCTGTCTGGGGTCCGGATCGGAGAGCTGCGAGGACGCTACCCATTTCCTGCCTTTCACGATTGCCGTGGCATACCCGCCCCAGTGCGATCACGCTTGTCAACAGAGGGAGACCACCACCCGCCCTGATGAGTCACGGGACCTTTCCCAGTGACGAAACACGTGTCGGCTGGTTCACTATATTCAACACAGTTGGATTTATACCTGTCCAAAGGTAATATGCCATTACTTGAATTTTCATCGTAAAAACTTAGGGCCTCATTTATGAGGTTTTTCTGTAGGGCAGTGCCGCAGGCCTTCCTGCTGTGTTGCCCTATGGCAAAAGAAAAGGTCAGGAATGCGCCGTATGTACCAGATACGGCGCATTCCTGTCCTTTTCCTATGCGCCTGTGCGCAATGGGCTGCCGTGAGCCAGCGCAGGCACCTTTGCACCATGGTGCAAGCCGCCTGCGTTGCCGGGATGATTTTCTTTGTGCAGGAAGAGAAACCTTCCTGCACAAAAACAATCACAAGAGGCTTTTTCCTCTTTCTATGTGTCCTGCAGAATGCAGCACACATAGAAAAAGAAAAAACAAGGAGAAATAAAGATATTTCTCCTCGTTGTGCCTCCCTTACGCCTCCCTTGGGGAGTTGTATGTTTTTGGCACTGCCTCAGAGTTACCATTTCTGGTCAATCTGGGGCAGTGTCAAAAAGCCATGGATGTTGCTGGGAACTCCCCCAGCAACACCTTTAGCACGCTCCCTTAACGCAGAAAACTGCGTTAAAGGGAACGATATCTATGAGGCAGCATTAAGCCAAAGAAAGTGCCTTAGTGCTGCCTCATAAATATGGAGCAGGCTCCTGCGCCACGGAACCTGTGGTTCCCGTGGCTCCAGCTCCCTTGATGTCTTCTTCCTCTTTCCTTCCTGCACAGCAACTCTGGACCCCCACAACTCCCTGAGTCAAAGCCTCGAGATCTTCTTTGAATTTCAGTCAAGTGGAAGAGCTAGGCTAAGTCATTGATATCAGGTTAGTTTGCAGTAATCCTCCTATAGTAGTAGGCAGGACCAAGTATCCACCTTTTCAATGACAATAGGCCTTTTCCATGCCCTCTCTGTGATTTTCTCCAGCGCTTCTTGTGTGTTATTACTCCGGACCCTTCCTCCAACCTTGGCACTAGAACTGTCACCACGCAAGGATTAAAGACTTTAGCTCCATGTTTCTCTGATAAATGAAGTGCAAAGAGAAAGCACTTCAGAGTCTTTGTTATATGCATGAACCTTGTACCCCAATCTGTGTTCGAGTTTATCCTTGGGAGTGTAAGTAACTCTAGCCTGTGTACTGAGTTTTTCCTTGGGAGTGCATGTAACACCAATCTGTGTTCCTAGTTTATGCCTGGGAGTGACACACTCCAATCTGTGATTTTGGTTATTCTGCTCTCATACAAGATGATGGACGAAATGCTGCACATTGGCAAACATTCACCCCCAGTCACAGATCTGGGTTTAATCCCTCGTTATTTTGCTTCACCACGCCACCCCAGTTCAGACATAGCCATTCTGCTCTCATGCCATGCTGTTGATGAAACGTGTAAGGGTATGTCACTGAAGTTAATGCATGGTCATTGCATATCAAGACCTGTTAGTGCACTGATGGTAACTGCCTCCTCTTGTTATTTCCAGTGCATTGCGTCATTGTAAAACCAGAGGTTCTGGTCCAGTGCACATCTACCTTGCACACACAGAAGGTCTGCAAAGTGATCATTCCTGTTATGCAGTGTTGCACAGCCGCAGAGCAGATCCAAACATCACAAGTCTTGCTTTTCATATTTTATTCCTACCCCCTTTTCCCCCAGGGGCCGTGCATGATCTAAGAAGTTTGGTCCCTTGATCTTGTGTGGTTCTGAGAGGAATAGGAGGTCCAGCATCTGCTCGATTGTCATCTTCGCTGTTGGGACCAGGTAAGTGAATGAGAGATGGCCAAGCCTTGCATGCTTACACTGCTTGGACGACATGGATGACTAGATACATGTTCAGGACCTGGCCCAGGCCCTGCCCGCGGACACCCCGAGTGATTCAGATTTGGAAAGGGCTTTAGGAGATGTACAGCTCAAAGTTCAGTCCTTGCAATGGAACAATCAGTCGCTTAGGGACGAACTGGGCCGATGTCACCATCACCATGGTTATTTGAGGTGGGGACTGGGACGGTTCCCAAGAGCACACATCCTGTTCTACAACCTTCACACTTTAGTGATTTGGGAAATCTAATAAGCACCTACACATCGGAAACCCTAATCCAGTTCATGTCACAATTACCACTCCCGTCCCAGTGCCTTTGGCCCCGCCGACCGATTCTTTGGGGGACAGTCACAATTTGATGCATTCTGGAGTCCGTGCCAGTTGCACTTTCTTTGTAAACCAGGAGCCTTACCCTCTGATACTGCTAGAATAGCTTTTATCATATCCTATCAGCTGCTAGTTGGGCTATTCCACTCATTGAAAATAATGACCCGGTTTTACATGATATTGGAAGGTTTAAAGAGGCGACACGTCGTTTCTTTGCTATGCACACTTTTGTCCAGGCCGGTGATAATGAAAGTTAAAACACCGTCCGGACAGTAAGGACCTCCTTACCTACATTTCTGCCTTCTGTGAGCTAGCTACGGCAATCCAGTGGCTAGAGGAAAATAGGACTTCCCTCTTTTACAGAGGGTTATGGAATGACTTTAAGGATACCCCGGTCCACATTGTAGATTTACCCTCAGATTGTTGAAAGTTTCTTAACTAAGTTGTCAGGCTTGACCATAGTTTAAAGGAACACACCCGAGAGGAACCCAGACTTCCAGTTGTGCGGTCTGAGCGGAAAGAGGCAATCTAAAAATCAAGACAATACAGAACCCATGTAGATTGGGGGCTTGCATGGTCCACTGACCTCCGAGGAAAAAGAACGCAGAAAGAAATTAAAACTGTGTTTGTATTGCATTAAAGCAGGGCATTTTGCATGAGAAGGGAATTAGGAAGGCTACCGCCTTGACTTCTGATGCAGTGCTGAAAAGTTTAGAGTGGACTGGATCCACTCCTTCCTCTCTGGCAGAACACAGCGGGTCAGACTCCCCCCTTTCCTCTCGGACTCTACACCCACCACCTGCGGAGTCCCCCAGGGGTCCTCCCTCAGTCCCACGCTTTTCAAAGTCTACATGGCTCCGCTCGCCCCCATCGTCAGAACCTACGGACTCAACATTGTGTCATACGCAGACGACACCCAACTCATCCTCTCCTTATCCAACGAACCCAACACCGCCAGACACAACTTTCAAGAAGGCATGGAAGCCGTTGCCAAATGGATGAAAAGCAGCTGCCTACAACTCAACACCAACAAAACAGAAGTACTCATCATGGGCCCTAACCCCGACACCTGGAACGACACCTGGTGGCCCCCCGCCCTCGGAAGCCCACCCACCCCCACGGACCACGCACGCAACCTTGGAATCATCCTGGACTCCGAGCTCAAAATGGACCGCCAGATCAACTCTGTCGCATCCTCCTGCTTCCACACCCTCCGCCTCCTACGTAAGACCTTCAAATGGATCCCCCTCGAGCACAGAAAGACCGTCACTCACACCCTCGTCACCAGCAGACTCGACTACGGCAACGCACTCTACGCCGGAATAAACAAAAACCTCCCCCGCAAGCTACAAAACACCCATAACGCCGCCGCAAGACTGGTCCTCAACCTGCCAAGACACTGCCACATCTCCCAGCACCTGCGCACACTCCACTGGCTCCCCATCAAGGCTAGAATCACCTTCAAGATCCTCACCCACGCACACAAGGCCCTCCACGACACCGGACCAGCATACCTGAACAGCCAACTCAAATTCCACGCACCCCAAAGGACCCTATGACCAGCCCAGCTCTCCTACGCCGTAATCCCCCGCACCAGAAAGACCAGATCGGGAGGCCGCTCCTTCTCCTTCCTCGCGGCCAGAGCCTGGAACGCCCTTCTGCTCCACCTCAGACCGACATCGCTCCCCATCTTCGCGAGAAACCTCAAGACCTGGCTCTTCGACAGACCCCCTCCTTGATGGACTGAAACCTGCACCCCCCCTCCCCCCCAGCGCCTTGAGACCCTCACGGGTGAGTAGTCGCGCTTAACAAACACCTGATTGATTGATTGATTGATTGATTGAGAGTGCCCAGCTGACATAAGGGCCACTCAGTCAGGTGTGGTTCTTGAACTGACCCCCATTTACCTGGCTAATACCTCAGATCAGGTTCCATGACATTTAGCGATACCAGATACCGTTGTCATTGCACCTCAACAGAGGCAGGTTTTATCCATGCTCATAGATTTCGGAGACACAGGAAATATCTTAGATCTATCCTCGGCCAGTTCCTTACATATTTCACAGGTTAGAAAAAGTGAACCAGAGCCTGTTAGAGCCCCTCTGCCAGTTCCTTACATATTCCACAGGTTAGAAAAAGTGAACCAGAGCCTGTTAGAGCCATAGATGGCTCCGAGCTCTCTTCTGAGATGATTGTATGCCAAACTACTCCGCTATCCATAGTATGTGAGAAATGGCATAGTTAGACCTTGACCTTTGATCTCATTGACATACCCTACCTTTGGTGCTATTTTAGGAATCCCTTGTCTTCAACTGCACACTCCTGCTATTGACTGGTCCCTCCATCTTGTCACCTTGGGATCCGTTACTGTCAAACTCATTGCTATAATAACACTCAGAAAAATCTATCGCTCTTGGCTTGTGCAGCCCCTAAACTAGACCCTTTGACCCTGCTTCCAGTAGAATACTAGGTCTTTCAAGACATCTTTGAGGAACTAAAAGCTACACACCTATCTCCTCATAGGGAAATTGGTTGCAGTGTAGAGTTGATTCTGGGTGCAACACCACCCTACCGACATGATTATGCTCCCTCAGAGCCTGAGACAGAACATTCTCTTTTTGCCAAATTGGATAGAAAGAAGGTACCTTTTGAGTTGTCTCAGGAGACCAATGATGCCTTTCACTTATTCAATGTGAGATGCACCACAGCCCCAGCATCCAGACATTCAGACCTCACGCGGCCTTCTCATGTGGAGGCAGCTGTCTCCCAGGTAGCTGTCAGTGGTATAGTATCACAACGTGACAGCACTACAGAACACATGTACCCAATTTCCCTTTTTATCAAAATGTTATTGCCAGCAGAGCAGAATTACACAGCTGCCGAACAAGAGTTATTGGCCATTAAATTATGGTTTAAAGTATGGCAACACTACCTTTGGCCAGGCACACAACAGCTTAAGGACGATTTCCCATATGGATGGGGTTTCACAAATCAGGACACTCTAGGACAGACACCACAGAGCATTGTAAGTTCAAAGCACATTGCAGGTCTCTGCGACTTGGAGTCCTTCTTGGATAGAGTTAGGCAAAGTATGAGTCGAGAAGAAATGGACTCTTGGGTGATTGGAGAGGATAATCATGTGCACAATGAGCTTCCTTACCATGGTACACCCTTATATGTCCCCATGAAAGAATTAAAGCAGGAAGTCTTAACCTGGTGTCATGACCCTCCATTAACAGGTCATCCAGATATCCAAAAGACCATAGCAAACTGTCAGCAATGTGTTTGTTGGCCTACATTGTCCAAGGATGTGCATGACTACGTTCAGACCTGCCCAATATGTTCTCAAGACACGGCATCCCATTCCGCCCCATCAGGCTATAAACAAATCTTGCCAGTGCCCCCACATCCTTGACATACCATAAGAATGGACATTATTACTGACCTCGCCAACTCCAATGGCTACACAATCATTTGGTTGGTAGTAGATCTTTTTTCCAAGATGGTGCATTTTATTGCCCTAAAGGAAATACCTGCTGTTGAGACTCTCACAATGAAGTTTGTTTAACAAATCATGAGGTTGTATGGTCTTCTCTCAATCATCATCTCCAGTGTGGGCCTGCAATTCATTTCACAATTTTGATGCAGTCTTTGCACACCATTGGACACTGATGCTCAACTCCCATCTGCCTATCATGCACAAACTGATGGGCAGACGGAGCCGGTAAACCAGATTTTATAAGAGACCCTGCAATGTCTATTGACCGAATATGGCAAGTTAGTCTGCATGCGTTTACAACACATGCCATTACAACGCGGTCATTACAACGACCGCGTTGTTACATCGCATACCTTTACAACGCAAGTCGGAACAACGACTTGCTGTAGGGGGTGCTGGATGTTGGAATAGTATAATTTACTATTCCAACTTCAGTCTGTGCAACAGTAGGGAAGGTGTTGGATTTTAAATCCAACACCTTCTGCCCCCTAACGCAAGTCGTGGTTCAAACTTGCGTTGTAAAGGTATGCGATGTAACAACGCGGTTGTCTCGCATGCATGGTAAACGCTGTTTACCCTATTGACCTCTACACCTACAGGTTGGAAATCCTTGTTACCCATTGCTGAATTCGTTTACAATAACTCACAGCATTTAGCCACTGGAATTTCCCCCTTTTAATGTCTAACTGGTACGCACCCACGTATGTTACCCGAAAATGTTGCAATGCATTCAGAAAATGTACCTGTCATATGAGACTTTGTAAAACATCTGGCTGATTCACAAAAGCAGGTGCTATCACACTTACATCAGGCTAAGTTGATTATGGTAAAAAAACATTTTTTAACAGACTTCAACAACAACAGTCAGACTACAAGGCTGGAGATCAAGTTTGGCTGTCCACTAAACAGCTGCGTTTACAGGGGCCACGTAAGCTACAACCCATGTGGATCCCTTTTCTATTGAACGAATCATTAACCCAGTAGCTGTGAAATTAAGTTTGCCAGAATATTTAGCTGTTCATCCAGTGTTTTATGTGTTCCTATTGAAGCCCTATTGTACCCAGGCCCGTCCTGCTCCCCCTCCTTCACCCATAACACTGGATGTTCATTCGTAATTCGAGGTACAGCGAATCCTTGATTCTAAGCATGAGAATAGACGCTTGTTTAGCGTGAAAAGGCGGCCTGCGTGATCTATTGAGTTTGGTCCCTTGATCTTGTGTGGCTCTGAGGGATAGAAGGTCCAGCATCAGCTCCAGTGTCGTCTCCTCAGTTGGGACCAGTTGAGTGTCTGACAGCTACCATCTCAGATGCAACATCCTTATCCAAGAAGCGGGCAATGACCTACAAGCATTTGACTCACTTTTTAGGGACCTGAAGAGGCAAGTAGCAGCCCCAACAAAGCCTCTTAGATACCCGTCTCATACTTCAAACCCTACACTTGATCCTAAACCCACTAACGCCACACCACATCCATTAGCAACTTTAGCCCGGCAGTTTACACAGACTCGCAGAATCTCCAACTAGACCCTCCTACAAACAGCCCTCACAGCCCAAGATGCAACAACTCAATAATTGGAAGGGGGTCAGCACCCAAGAAACACTCCATAGACATAGAGCCGGTGACTGATACAAAAACGCAGTCAGCTCACGAAAACTCCCAAACATTCACACCAAACAATAATACAATCTGGGTCCATCTAGATCCTTCTACAAATAGCCCTTGCAGCCCAAGATGCAACTACTCAATAATAGGAAGTGGGTCAGCACCCAAGAAACATCCCATAGACAAAGACCTGAGGACTTATACAACAATGCAGACAGGTCACGAAAACTCGCAAACATTCGCACCGATCGATAATGCAATCTATCATGTCCAACACAAAAGCTTTCTGTAAACCAAATTAATGACAACCTGCAACTGCTCAGGGAGGACATAGAATGGGTCAAAAAAGAGTCACCTCAATTCTACTCACCCTAGAGAAGCTTTGCAGGTCCACTACCAAGTGCCCTGACTGCCTTTGCAGCAGAACGTTTATCTACAACAGCACACACACTACTCTCCAAGACAACAAACTTCACCGGCCAAGAAGAACGAATAATCACCTCTCAGAAGAAGAGGTAAACACTCTGGTAACCTACTATCAGGGCATACAGAAAACCTTCCCTGACACAATATCCAGCATACCGATCGTCAAGATATCCAAACACAAAAACAGGAGAGACAACCCTCTACAAGTCAATCACTACAACCTGATCCCAATAGCAATGAACTCAACGCTCTCCACAGTAACCCACAAAACAATAGCAACCCTGAAATGCATGCTGCACAACTACAGATCAGCAGCAAAACCTGCAATGGATATAGCAGATGTGATCTTATTGCAAGATCTGGACATTCCCTGCCTAACGGAAATCTGTCTCAACCCAGCGTCATCTCCAATAATGGACCTTCTCATCCCTCCGGGTTTTGCCATCTTACAGACAAAAAGGCGATACTGAAAGCCAAAACCACAGCGATCAGATCTCAACTTGACAGAGCAAAGAACCGACTCAGAAAACTTGTTGACATAATAAAGCAACAGTCAGGTAAACTTGCAGAACCTACAATTGAATACAAATCGACGGATATCGCAACGCCTTTTCAACTTTCTTTAAAGATAAAATCGTAGCCATAAGCAACTTTATTCCCAGCCAAGCGAGTGCCTGACATAGGGAAGCCACCAACCCCACCCTCACACAGCAAGAATACTGATCTACACACCCCAACTTACCCAAGGAAAAACAGATCCCTCTGGAACAGTTTCAGACTCCTGCCGGAGGGGGAAATCCAGAAAACCATTTCAGTCAAAGAAATCTACCTCAAACTTCGATGATTCCATTCCATCCCACCTACTGAAAGAGATCCTACAATATGTCCTGAAGTGCTGTTGAACACCAAAGATGAGGTCATGAACTGCAGACACAAAGACGTGGTGAAATAGAAGTGTAGTTTTTTCCAATAAATGAAGCTCCAGCTGCTGCTCAAGCCAGTCAGCTGTTCCTCCAACTGCCACATTAATTCCCTCGCTCAACATTCTACAGCAGCCCTTTTCAACAGGGAAAAAAGGGGAGGGGAAAAGGAGCATACCACTGTGGAAAAATAATACAAGATTACCCCACACCACCCTCCCTAACTGAATGAATAACAAAACCAAACAACATGAGAAAGTTATACAAATCATAATACATAATACAATAATAAAACAAATGTTATAAGAAATGAATTATGCACATTATGGATTGTGGGAAAGATTACTGCAAAATAAAGAGATGATGTCCATCTTTTTGACAGCAAAACCACATGGTTGAAATTCAAACTTCTTCCATCATCTACTTTAACTGCCCCTTGAAAGGTTTTGATTACCTAGCAAGGCTCCCTAAAGTGAGAGTAAGAGCTACCTAAAAATCTAAGCAGATTCACTTTAACCACATATCCCACTCTAACATCCATTTGTTTGACTGCTTTACGAAGATCATACCTTGCTTTTCTGTCAAGTTGAATGTGTGATTCTCTCACCTTGCTTTTTTTTTTTATTAGATCAGCTATTACAGGATGAGAATCCTGATATAAATCCATCCATGATGTGCACACCATGGTATGCGGATTGAGTTTTTTCTAAATTGTACAAATGGGCTTAAACCTGTAGTGGTGTGGGGTGTATATCTATATTCCTCCACTCTGCACCTTACCACATCTATCCAATCTACCTCCCTTGAGTTTGGCAATCTGAATAGTCTATTTTAAAGTCCTATTAAACCTTTCAACTATGCCATTTGACTCAGGGTGGCACAAGGTACACTCTTTGTGCCGAATTCCTCGTGAATCCAAGAATTCTTTTATAACCGGAAAAGGTAAATTGCACACCATTATCTGTAAGTATTTGCTTTGGGTTGCCTTCTCTAGCAAATACTTCCGTAAGGAACTTCACCACAGAGGTTTCTGTAACTTCCGTTGTGACCATAATTTCAGGCTATCTAGAAAGCGTGTCAATCAAGACAAGTAAATATTTACAGGTGGACCCACAACGTATTGGTCCCAGTATGTCTAAAGCAACATTCTCCCAAACCGCCTTAAGTATTGCACGGCAAACCATAGGAGGTGTTCTTATTTTGTAACTCTTATCCACCACTTTGCATTCAGCGCACTCTCTAACCATTCTTTCAACTAACAGATCCATACTCAGCCACCAATAAATAGTTCTAAGCCTCTCTTTGGTTTAACATATCCCTTGATGTCCTTTATAGGCCAATTTGATCAGACGATCCCTTAATCCTAACGGCGGTACTAATTTGCAACCTCTTAAGAAAACCATTGGTAACAGCTAACTCTCCAGAAACGTTACCAAAGCCTTTAAACTTTTTTTTTTTAAATTTTATTTATGAATTTTCATATCATAACAATCATGAAAGAAATCAGCATCATGTTCACATTTGTACAGAATACATAGCAGCAAGTTGACAGAGCATCATGTAGTTCAGGAATGATATTGGAACATAAACTTTACCAAAAACACACTAGATGTACATTATCATCATACAGGATGTCATTAGTCAGTAGCTTTGGTTAACATATATGCAGTGAATGGGCCCCAAATGTCACACGGTCTTGAAGCACTAGGCAGTTCCTCCGCATAGCTGGTAAGTTGATCCCGACAGTAGGCTATATCTTTTAACCAGTGTACTGGTTTAGGTGCAGGTCTACCATCCCAGTGGAGTGAGACCCTGCGTTTTGCCAGTAGCAGCGCTGTGGCCACCAACTTCCGATTGGTAGTCTTAAGATTAAGGACATTTCCTAGCAAGCAAACTTTCATATGACATTAGGGGGCCGATTCCGATCTCGGTCGGAGGCGCACGCAATACCATTCGGTCGGGAAAAAGCCATGCGAAAGCCTGTTTCCCGACCGATCCGTACAGCACACCGAGCGAGTAAGTACGATGCGCACAACAGCAAAGAATCCGGCCGAGCCGTACTCACCCAAACCAGGTCCTGTTCTCCGACCGAGGCGAATCCGGAAACGCCCGAATCGAGTCGCACGGAAGGAAAAATGCAGCCCCGTCTGGCCGGACAAGTACGATGCGCTTTCCGTACGCGCCCGAACCACGTCGCTACGCGCGGCACGTCAAAGCATCCGGGAGAGGCGCACATAAGCTCCGGTCGCGCCACAACCACGATCCACGGCTCCGAGACGAACACGGCAGCGGCGAGGGCGACGCAAAGCGGCGAGGCGGGCGGCGAGGGCGAGCGAGCGGCGAGGACGACGCGAAGCAACGAGAAGGACGAGCGACCACGAACCAACCATGAATCCCTTCGTCCCGATCATACCAATATTCTACATATACTACCGGAACAGGCACGGACGCGTACGGTGCAGAAGGTAAGCCAGACACCAACCACAAAACACATACAACACGTACACGACACATCACACACACACACAGGGATGCAGAATATACTTACACCAGCAACAGCAGCACCATAGGGGCGGGATGCCCATCACCAATGCCACATATGCACACAGGGGCCTGAATGCGCACCACCACCCCTACCCAGGGGGGGCAGGATGCCTACCACCACTACCACCCTTACCCAGGGGGGGCTGGATGCCTACCACTACTACCACCCTCAGCCAGGGGGGGCAGGATGCCTACCACTACTACCACCCTCACCCAGGGTGGGCTGGATGCCTACCACTACTACCACCCTCACCCAGGGGGGGCAGGATGCCTACCACTACTACCACCCTCACCCAGGGGGGGCAGGATGCCTACCACTACTACCACCCTCACCCAGGGGGGGCAGGATGCCTACCACTACTACCACCCTCACCCAGGGGGGGCAGGATGCCTACCACTAGTACCACCCTCACCCAGGGGGGGCAGGATGCCTACCACTACTACCACCCTTAGCCAGGGGGGCAGGATGCCTAACCACTACTACCACCCTCACCCAGGGGGCCAGGATGCCTACCACTACTACCACCCTCACCCAGGGTGGGCTGGATGCCTACCACTAGTACCACCCTCACCCAGGGGGGTAGGATGCCTACCACTACTACCACCCTCACCCAGGGGGCAGGATGCCTACCACTACTACCACCCTCACCCAGGGGGGGCAGGATGCCTACCACTAGTACCACCCTCACCCAGGGGGGCAGGATGCCTACCACTACTACCACCCTTAGCCAGGGGGGGCAGGATGCCTACCACTACTACCACCCTCACCCAGGGTGGGCTGGATGCCTACCACTACTACCACCCTCACCCAGGGGGGGCAGGATGCCTACCACTAGTACCACCCTCACCCAGGGGGGGCAGGATGCCTACCACTACTACCACCCTCACCCAGGGGGGCAGGATGCCTACCACTACTACCACCCTTAGCCAGGGGGGCAGGATGCCTACCACTAGTACCACCCTCACCCAGGGGGGCAGGATGCCTACCACTACCACCACCCTCACCCAGGGGGGCAGGATGCCTACCACTACTACCACCCTCACCCAGGGTGGGCTGGATGCCTACCACTACTACCACCCTCACCCAGGGGGCAGGATGCCTACCACTACTACCACCCTCACCCAGGGGGGCAGGATGCCTACCACTACTACCACCCTCACCCAGGGGGGCAGGATGCCTACCACTACTACCACCCTTAGCCAGGGGGCAGGATGCCTACCACTACTACCACCCTCACCCAGGGTGGGCTGGATGCCTACCACTAGTACCACCCTCACCCAGGGGGGCAGGATGCCTACCACTAGTACCACCCTCACCCAGGGGGGCAGGATGCGTACTACTACTACCACCCTCACCCAGGGGGGCAGGATGCCTACCACTACTACCACCCTTAGCCAGGGGGGCAGGATGCCTACCACTACTACCACCCTCACCCAGGGGGCAGGATGCCTACCACTACTACCACCCTCACCCAGGGGGGCAGGATGCCTACCACTACTACCACCCTCACCCAGGGGGGCAGGATGCCTACCACTACTACCACCCTCACCCAGGGGGGCAGGATGCCTACCACCACTACCACCCCCACCCATAGGATGGACAATGCATGACACAACCAGCACACCACAACCTAGGGAATGCAAGAAGAAGACATCCCCCAACACCATGACAAGCGTGTGTAGACTGTGTCAAATGCCTACAACACCGAACATGACTTCGAACATACAATGTGACCCCCTAGCACATGTGCCACACAAATATGTGTGTGGCACACACAACGCAAGCAGGCCATGACCATTGTGGCAATGGGGTCCAAACCCCCATCATCACAGTGACCAAAAGGCAAGTGTGGGGTCCATAGCTGCAGCACATTTTGAACATTGTGGCAATGGGGTCCAAACCCCCATCATCACAGTGACCAAAAGGTAAGTGTGGGGTCCATAGCTGCAGCACATTTTGAACATTGTGGCAATGGGGTCCAAACACCCATCATCACAGTGACCAAAAGGTAAGTGTGGGGTCCATAGCTGCAGCACATTTTGAACATTGTGGCAATGGGGTCCAAACCCCCATCATCACAGTGACCAAAAGGTAAGTGTGGGGTCCATAGCTGCAGCACATTTTGAACATTGTGGCAATGGGGTCCAAACACCCATCATCACAGTGACCAAAAGGCAAGTGTGGGGTCCATAGCTGCAGCACATTTTGAACATTGTGGCAATGGGGTCCAAACACCCATCATCACAGTGACCAAAAGGTAAGTGTGGGGTCCATAGCTGCAGCACATTTTGAACATTGTGGCAATGGGGTCCAAACACCCATCATCACAGTGACCAAAAGGTAAGTGTGGGGTCCATAGCTGCAGCACATTTTGAACATTGTGGCAATGGGGTCCAAACCCCCATCATCACAGTGACCAAAAGGCAAGTGTGGGGTCCATAGCTGCAGCACATTTTGAACATTGTGGCAATGGGGTCCAAACCCCCATCATCACAGTGACCAAAAGGCAAGTGTGGGGTCCATAGCTGCAGCACATTTTGAACATTGTGGCAATGGGGTCCAAACCCCCATCATCACAGTGACCAAAAGGTAAGTGTGGGGTCCATAGCTGCAGCACATTTTGAACATTGTGGCAATGGGGTCCAAACCCCCATCATCACAGTGACCAAAAGGCAAGTGTGGGGTCCATAGCTGCAGCACATTTTGAACATTGTGGCAATGGGGTCCAAACCCCCATCATCACAGTGACCAAAAGGCAAGTGTGGGGTCCATAGCTGCAGCACATTTTGAACATTGTGGCAATGGGGTCCAAACCCCCATCATCACAGTGACCAAAAGGTAAGTGTTGACAAAGTAAGAGGTGCAACTGCCAAACTGCATGGATGATTCCTGGTCACAGAACAACAAACACATCAGTGGCAAAGTAGTGTATGTGTCCCATTGCAACATAAATTGGGGGAGCCAAATCCTGCAGTGCAAATAAGACATAACTTTGGCCATGTGCAGACAAACAACACCCATGGGGGCTGACACCGTCAACAATCATCAATGACACAATGACAGAAGTGACCATCCGAATGCAGACCCACATATTTGCACCAATGGGCACACACATGCAGATACCCTGTGGAGACTGCAGATGTGAGGTGAACAGATACCATACCATGGCAGCAATGGGACACACAATCAACAATTAGCACCAAATGAGGGCTCCCGTCCCATCAGCCTGGTCATGGAAGTGCCAACGGAATCATCAGCACAGATCCAACACACTTGTATAGCAATGTTGCACTGACAACACAGATGAGTCCTTCCCCATTGATGCCCAAACCTGCATGTTCACTGGAGATGGCCACACGGTCAGGGAAGTAGACGAATAGAACAATGGCAGGCACAACAGATGTGCAGGGGTGGAAGCCACAGATGTGAAATTGCCAATCTAAGTAGGAAATCCCATTGCCAAATACTGAACACATGACACCCTCAGATGCTGCTATGGATGACATGGATACACCACAGGATAGGACACATTCCCCCTGGACCACATGGGTTCCTGCACAGTAACACTTCATTATCATGAGACCAAATATCACCATCACTGCAGCAAGGGCATGGTTAGCATCATCAACATCATGTACATCAGAAGCAAAAGCACTAGAGAACAGAAAGTTGCTTTATTCAGCATATGTGGCATTAAAAGTAGAAGTCCGGTAGAACATAAACAAAGGCCAATGGCCAGTCCATCAACAAAGTCACAAGTGGGTGACAGTGGCAGATGCCACCCTACACATGCCTGCACAAAACCAGGGACAATCCACTAGGAGGGGCAACCGGGGGGTAGGCCAGGCACCGCAGGGACAGGATCAGGGCTCACCAGGAGGAAGCAGGGAAGGGGTGGTGGGTGCTGAAGAGCCACTGACAACTGCAGTGGAGGTGTCTGACATGGTGTGTGCCGGCACAACTGGGGGCATGGCTCAGATGTTGTGGGTGCCGGCACGACTGCAGTGGACCCTGCAGATGGAGTGGACAGGTCCGCCACTGCAGTGCCCAAGTCAGACAGGGTGGTAGTGGACTCCACTGCAGTGCCTACCACCAGGGGAGGAGAATGGGGAACAGGCAAGGTGGGCTGGACAGAGGGGAGGACACCCTCACCACATCAGTGGCACAGACAAGCGCAGCGGGGGGTGTGGTGCCGGGAGAGCAAGTGGCAGGGGAGAAGGCCGGAGCCTCTTGGGGATGGTATATCTGTGGGTGGGGGAACCTGGGGCAGGGTGTGGTGGGGGCACCTGTGGAGTGGGGGCCTGAGGGATGGAGGAAGGAGACCTGGTGCTTGAGCTGCAGGGCGGCGGCGGGGTCTTGCTCTTAGCACTCCGGGGGGACTTGCGGGTGGGGGCCTCAGTCTGTCTGCGCCTGGGGGAGGGTGTCCGGGGGCGAGGGGCACTCTGCTCCGTGTGGGGGGCTTCCTCTTCCCCCTGGATGCTGGGGCAGCTGGATCGGAGGGGAAGAGGCCGAGGTCACTGAGGAAGAGGCGCTGGGTCTTTGGGGTTGCAGGTGAGGCAAGGGAGGGTGCTTTGGAGGGAGAGGCAACTGAGGACTGTGCAGTGCCCGTGGATGCGTGTGTGTGTACCAGGGCCCCATCCCCTGTGAGTCTGGTTTCAGTCCCCTGACTGTGCGTGCGTGTGCGTTTAGTTTGTGGCGTGTGTGTCTGTGTGCTGGATGTGTGTGTGCTGGTGTGTGCCTGTGCCGGTGTGTGTGTGCTTGGGACGGGTAAGGTGCTGGGGAGTGTGGATGGAGCAGAGGCAGGAGGGGTGAGGGACTGTCTGAGGAGGGACACTGCTGCCGTCAGGGAGGAGTCCATGGACCTGTTGCCCCTCTGTAGGTCAGACATGCCCGATGAGATGCCCTCCATGAACGACACCAGCTGAGTCAACAGTGCGGTGTGCGCATGGAGGACACTCAGCATGGCTGTCTGCCCTACATGGAGCTGGCGAAGGAGGTACACAGACTCCTCACTCAGGGCAGCAGGGGACACAGGGGCAGGGGGTGCGGTGCCTGGGCCAAAGGAGACACGCTCCCGAACATGGGAGCCTCCACGGACCTGGGGAATGGGAGCCGATGGGAGGGCGGTGGTGGTGCTGGTGGTGGCGGGGACAGCAACACTAGCTGGGGTGTGGTGGCTGCTGACACCCGCCTCCACAAGGGAGTCATCCTCCGAGTTGCTCTGGTCCTCAGCTGAGGTGGATGGTGCTGAGGACTCCTCGGTGTGGCTCCCCTCGCCCTCCGTGCCACTGGGTCCCTCCGACCACTCCTCGGCTGCTGACCCAGTCTGGCTCTCTGGCTCCTCCTGGTCCGTGGAGCTGTCCCCTTCCGTGGCCGTGGATGTATCTGCAAACAATGGGGAAACAGACAGACATCAGTCACCTGCACCAAACGCACACACCACTGTGAGCACAGCACATTACAGAGCAAGCCCTGGCATCATTAGTTGTACATTGCTAAAAGTGCCCTAACTGAACAGGAGAAGCCAATTGTCAGTCTGATGCCAAGCATGGCACTCACATCCCACATGGCCTTGCACCCATCTGTCTGGTGTCTGTTGGATTGCAACACCCCAGTGTGGACACATGCACCAAGTACACAGTAGTTGGACAGTGCAGAGGACACGGTGTGGACACATCACAGCTCTTGCCACTGAGTCAGTACAGGTTTCCGGATGAAAGGGATGCCCAGAGTCAAATAGGAAATGCATGTGATGCATACCAGCGACAGACACCATGATGCACCCATGTCCTGATAGCCAGCGCCACTATGGTGTGCATGTAGCACATGTCACTCCCCTGCAGGACCACCAATAAGTTGACACATGCCATGGCAGAGGCATGACTGCTAAGTCATACATCACTGTCTCAGTGATGTATGACTTGGCAGCCAGACAACAACACTATGCACTGTGTCACAATAGTAGGTCATGGGGAATGCAAGTCCTGGAGCTGCACAAGTGCACATGTACATCCCCCACACAACACATCATCTTAACCCTCATCTGTCCAGGTCACACCTATTGGACATATGGGAGACCTGTGACACTACCCTCGGAACCTGAGCCCCTCACAATTTGCTGTGAATGGGGAACAGCTGCCTGAACTTCACATTCGCATACCCCAGTCTGCACGGGCAGCTGATCAAACACCTATGTGACACACAAGTATCGTCTCCTATGGTCACATCTCCAGGGGCATGCTGAGCCCCTACCAAGAAACACCCCAGCAGTCCTGGCAACTAATCCACAGCACACTGACACAGAGGCAGACACCTGAGGGGTCAAATCACTGTGCACAATGTGTCAGCTGATACACGGGAGTGGGAGTACAGAGTGCATTGCATGGCCTGGAGTAGGCATGACTGTCCTGCTCCACATGAATGAGGGATGTGCCCTGGACAGTGGATAGCTGGCTATGTATGTGTGACACACGTAATCTGCACACTCCTGGGGCCCAAACATTGTTCCCACCCGCTGCATGGGCGTGTGCCACATACCCCAGGCACATGTGGTGGCTCAGCTCAGCAAGTGGACCGCATATCAAAGCAACACGCAGATCACATGTCCAAACCCAGGCGTTGTGTGAACAATGGACCCACCCATGATGCCCACAACAGAGTTAGGGAAACAGATGCTGTCCCCCACCTTTAGTGAAGCAAACTGCAAGGACACAGTCCCAAGTGACACAATTCCCTGAATGTAAGGGCCACACCTGGGTATCAGATGAGCAGTGGGCAGTGCACAATAGAGGGACATGGCTCCTGGACAACATGACTGCTGCACTGTGGCAGTTGAACCAGGCCAGAGGAGGGCACAAAGCATGTAATACAGAGTTCACAGTGCAGTCTTTGACTCACCCCCTCCTTGCTGCTGTCTGGCCTTCAGCTGCCCATCCAGGTCTGGAAACACCACCGCCAGGATCTGGAGCATGTGGGGGTCAGGGTCCGTGTTCCGCCCCTCCTGCGAGGAGGCGACAGCTTCAGCTGGACCCGTGCAATCCTCCGGGTCCAGCCCCGAAGGTCCTGCCACCTCTTCTGGCAGTTGCGGATCCGGCGCTTGTAGACCCCCACGGACCGGACAGCCCGGACGATGTCCTTCCAGATTTCCTGCTTCCGATGGGCATTAACCTGTCAGGATGACAAAGTGAAAAGGCCATTACCACACATGCAACATATCCGTGCATGACACAGTTGTATATACATGTCTCAATCACAGGGGCACATGATGTACACAGGCAGTGCAAAGCTGACCATGGACAGTTTGCCAGACGTCACTACATGGTATCATTGCATGGGAAGTAAAACCATGTTCAAATGCACTGTCACTGCACCATACCTGTCCAGTGCAAGTCACTACACACTATGGGGGTGACAACTACTCAGTGAGCCTGCTAGCCAGTGGCGTGCAGACTCTCAGCCTTGCTAGTCACACAAAATGCACATTCAGAAAGGCAGTGCACAGAACACTCACCTGCTCCCCTGGTGTCCCATACAGCTTGCTGTACTGTGGAAGTAGGCTGTCCAGCAGGGCCTGGTTCTCTTCAAGGCTGAAGGCTGGGGCTCTCTCCACAGTACGTGCCATTGCAGGGTCCAGAGGGGCAGAGACAGCAGCAGTGCAGTGGCAGATGTCGTCCTGGAGCATGTAGTGCAGGCAAGTGAGCTCTCAGGGGAACAGCCAGCAATATATATGTGCTGGAGAGGCAGATACTGTCCCTTGTGTCCAAAGTGATAGGTCCAAGTCGTTTGCATCTTCTGAATCTGGCCAATCCATGGAATAGCAGCACCAAAACACGCCCACAGCATCCTTCAAATCCTCAACTTCATGACATACATGATTTTGCAACATTGTTGTGGGTGACCAACTGAATTTACAGCAACCGACTCGTTCGAAATTCGAAAACGCGTCCGTTGCCAGGCAAGCCCATTGTCAATGGGTGCGCACCGATCGGTCCATTGCGGTACAACGCGCACAGGGGTACAACGCGTACCCGCACACATTGAATGCAATGGGCCGGCCGGAGGCACCGATCGGTCCATTGCGGTACAACGCGCACAGGGGTACAACGCGTACCGCGCACATTGAATGCAATGGGCCGGCCGGAGGCACCGATCGGTCCATTGCAGTTCAACGCGCACAGGGGTACAACGCGTACCCGCACACATTGAATGCAATGGGCCGGCCGGAGGCACCGATCGGTCCATTGCAGTTCAACGCGCACAGGGGTACAACGCGTACCCGCACACATTGAATGCAATGGGCCGGCCGGAGGCACCGATCGGTCCATTGCAGTTCAACGCGCACAGGGGTACAACGCGTACCCGCACACATTGAATGCAATGGGCCGGCCGGAGGCACCGATCGGTCCATTGCGGTTCAACGCGCACAGGGGTACAACGCGTACCCGCACACATTGAATGCAATGGGCCGGCCGGAGGCACCGATCGGTCCATTGCAGTTCAACGCGCACAGGGGTACAACGCGTACCCGCACACATTGAATGCAATGGGCCGGCCGGAGGCACCGATCGGTCCATTGCAGTTCAACGCGCACAGGGGTACAACGCGTACCCGCACACATTGAATGCAATGGGCCGGCCGGAGGCACCGATCGGTCCATTGCGGTACAACGCATCACTGTACATGTGACTGGCATATGTCAGCATGCCTGTCTCAGATGGACATATGCCAGCCACAGATAGCTCCCAGGGAGTGAGGGGCACACCTACATCACGACAGCCTGTCCAAACTTTATCATAAGGCATGTAAGGATGCATTTCCTATTGTGTGTATGTTGGTGTACATGTTGTCCTGTGGGTGTCACCTGTGGGCAGCCACCCCCAGGCTGTGCACGTGTTCATGGGGACAGGATCCTGGGTGTTACGTGTACATGACCACTGTGATGTGCAACTGTTCATATCTGTGCATGTGCCATGGTCACATTTCACAGTGGTGTATGTGTATGTCATGTCACATACCCCGTGAGTCCCATGTGGGACGGTATGTTTGAGCCAGGGTGTCCCAGTGGCACAATAGTGATGGTCCTCCACAGTCTTTGTGCATGTAGTGTTTACAATGTCTCTGATTTCATGTGCACAATGGGAGACAGTCTCCACATCCACGTTGTGTGTGCATGGACTCTGATGTTGTGCGTGTGTGTCACAGACGTCCATGTCTGTCCTGCCGTGGCAAGTGGGGCCACTACCTGTGGGGGTCATGGTTGTTTTGCTGTGGTGTATACATGATACTCCATGTAATGCCAGTGTCCATGTGGCATTACAGGGTCCCTGGGAATGTACCTGTCGTTGAGCTGTGGTGCCTGGGGCACATCTGTCCTCACATGTCACTGTGGGGGTTATTGTGACACGGCAGCAGGAGATGGGAACTGTGACACGGCCTCATGATATCCAATGGGCCAACCTGGGACTAATTGATGCCACCTGTTGGACCGTGTTGACAGATGTTGGCCATGTATGTACCATACATGTCCTTCCGGTACTGCACACTTCATGTAGTTGTGCCTCATAATGATGTATGTTGGGATCTTGAGTGTGTTCAATGCCGCATATGTGGGGTGACTGACAATCTTGCTTACTTCTCCTCTGCACTGCAGGGCTCCTGCTGTCCATCGGCCATTCCCAGACCTGGCAACGATGGTGGAACGGGACAGCATCCGACGGTACCGCTTCACCAGGCAGCTGATTGAGGATTTGGCAGTGCAGTTGTCCCCACATTTGCAGCCTGGCCGGCCGTATCCTACAGCGCTGACCCCCAAGGTGAAGGTGATGGCAGCCCTACACTTCTTTGCCACTGGTACCTTCCAACATACTGTGGCGACTGCTGGTGGGATGTCACAGACCATGTTCAGCCGTGTGCTCCGCGATGTTTTGGCGGCAATGTTGCTCTTCCTGAACCGGTACATCTATTTCCCTAGACTGCGACGACTCACTGACGTGAAGAGTGACTTTTATGCCCTGGGGAGGATGCCGCATGTAATTGGCTCCATTGATGGGACACATGTGGCTTTGGTACCACCACAGGCCCAGGAGCAGGCCTACAGGAACCGCAAGCACTACCACTCGGTCAATGCACTGGTGGTGTGTCTTGCAGACATGACCATCACACACGTGTGTGCCCGTTTCCCTGGTTCAGCACACGATGCCTTTGTGATGAGGAGTAGTCGCATCCCCAGGATGATGGCACAGATGCAGAACCAGCGTGCCTGGCTTGTCGGTGTGTACTGACTTTGTGCCATTGTGTGTGATCTGATCTGTAGTATTCCGCCCACTTTTCCAAGTCAGCTAATGTGCACTTGTCTGTCCGTAGGTGACTCGGGATACCCCAACATGCCGTGGTTGCTGACACCCCTCAGGAACCCTGTGACACCAGCCCAGATGCGCTACAATGAGGCACATGGTCGGACCAGGAGAGTGATTGAGCGGACCTTTGGTCTCCTGAAGAGCCGCTTCCGCTGCCTGGACAAGACCGGAGGGTCCCTCCCATATGCCCCTGCGAAAGTGTGCAAGATTATCATCGTCTGCTGCATGCTCCACAACCTGGCAGTGCGGAAGGAGTTGCCTCTCATCCAGGATGACAATGACCAACATCCGCCACCTGTGGAGGATCCTGGCCTGGACCACGATGCCAGTGACGATGATGATGATGATGGTGATGGTGATGTCCGCACACAGCTCATCACCAACTTCTTTAGCTGAATGTGAGTATCCTGAGGTGTCATGTCAATGATGTGAGTTGGCATGATGTGTGGGTGGTGCTCTGGTGCTGTTGGAGTGTGTCCATGGGCTACTTGACTGGATGTGTGTTGCGATGTGTGGTGACAGGTGGGCTGTACTCCCCAACAGTGTTGACATGCTAACTTGGTTCTGGGTGGGTATCTTGTAACATGTATTGTGCATGAGTTTTGCTGTTCTGTCCTGTACTCCATTGCTTTTGACTGTGTGTCATTTCTGTCCTTCACAGGGTACTTTCAGATTCGTTTGGTCAACTGTGTCCACCGGCGACGTGATTGCACATCCAGGCTGGTAGCTGTTGTGTCCCTACAGGTGATGTGCGCCACACCCATGGACTTCCTTCCGTCTACAGTTGTTGACTGTGTGCCCGCTGCCAGGTGGGGTTACCTTGCATCTGTAGTGGTTACGGCATGTTGCAACTGTGTAATAAACCTGTGCTTCACTTTGTGATGTGCGTTGTCTGTGGTCACACATTTGACTGCCATTTGCTTACTGCACCTGTGGGCTACTTGACTACAACTGGGAATGGGTGTGGTGTCTGTGCATTGCACCGTCTTCCCTGGCAACATCAGTGTAGGCAATGAGTCAGATGGCCTAGGTGTGTATGTGTTGTGTAGCCCTGGTGGTGTGTCTCCCTCATGTGTGTCACGTTGCCTGTACTCACATGCCTGTGTTGTCCTTGCTGTTGCAGTTCGCATACACAGTGTAATTTTGCAGTTCATCATCCCCATAACAGCACCCACGTTGGAATCACGACAGAGGCAAGTATGGTGTATTAGTGTGTTTATTGTGATACATTTGTGTTAATAGTGCATAGGATGGGTTGTGCTGTACATAAATCTTGCAATCCCAAGTTCCTAGGTGAATTGAAAGTCCTGGTAGACAGGATCCCCAGTATCGGGGCCACAGTTGTCTGACACATTGGTCCAACTTGTACTCCCCATGCAATGTGTGGGAGTAGTGTTGCCGTCAACAGGGTGAACAGTCTGTGCACAAAGGCGAACATCCAGAACAGGTTCAGGCTTCCTGGGAGTTGCGCTTGGCCATCGGCCTCTCACTTTTCCCTCCTCGGACGACCCCTCTTCTTGGGGGGGCCCCTCAAGTACAGGCTGCTGCGGTGCAGGGGACTCTCCGCCAGAGTCCTCCTCCCTCCCTGTGGCAGTTGCAGTTTGTTCGGCACCAGATGTTGTTGGCACACAGGGAGGTGTGGACTGGTTGCTGTTCATCTGGCGGAGGCATTGTAAAATGTCCCTGTGCACCGCCGTCATCTCATGCAGTGCATCCCACTTGGACTCCACGCGGGACATGTGTGAGTCCACACGGGACATGTGTGACTCCACGTGGGACATGTGGGAGTCCAAGCGGGCATGATGGGCAGCCTGCTGCTGTTTAATGTCTCTGAGGAGCCCCACTACCTGGCTGAGGTCTCCGGTGCTGGACTGGTACGCATCAGCTATGCGTACCAGTTGTGGGTCATCATGCACACCAGCAACGTCTGCAAGCAGCGACCTCTGTCTCCCACCCCTCCCACCACCCCTGCTGACATGTGCAGTGTGTGCAGTGGCACGCACAGATAACCCTGGTCCACCTTGGGGGTTGGTGGTGGTGGTGGTGTCCATGGCCCCAGGTTGGTCCAGGGTCACTGTGCTGGTGTTGCTCCTTGTTCTGTCCATGTCGGCAGGGATGGTATTCGTGGTGACAGTCGTTGGAGGGGTGGGTGCAGGGGGTGCAGCTGGTGGTCCTGCTGGTGCTGCAGCTGGTGGTCCTGCTGGTGCTGCATGTTGACTTGCACCGGATGTGCCAGGTTGTTCTTCATCGTCCGAGGAGGACAGAGGCTGTACGACGCCAGTGAGCTCGGCATCCTCTTGAGCCTGGGACTGGGACTCCTCAGCGTCTGCTGCTGTGTCCCCATCATCACCTGTTTTTGGGAGACACAAACAATGTATGTTATGTTTCTGCAGGCATCAATGGTTGACACACATGACAGTTGTGACTGTGCCTCTGGGTGCGGGCCTGTACATTGCATTGTCCTAAGTCGTCACAGTCAGGGGTTGATATTGGTGTGGCACATTGTCCTGCATTATTTGGGCATTTCTATGTATTTTCTGGGGTGTGAACATGGTCTGCATTGGTTGTGTTTGGTTGACAGCCGGCCCTCCTTCCCACCCACCCAGCCAGTCAGTTATCCCACCATGGAACGTGCTTGCGTTGCAGGGAGTGTAAGTTGTCTCTCAGGATGTCAGTCAGTGGTGTCCTGCTGTTTGTTGGTGCACATTTGCCAGCAGGGCCTTGTGCTCCCCACAGCAGTAGCCAGTGTCAGCCATCTTGTGAGTCCTTCTCCACTCCCTGTGATGTGAGCATGGTTCAGGGTGGTGTTGATGGGACAGTTGTGGGGGTGAGCTATGTCTGTGACTACGACTCCCATCATGCCATTGCCTCCACCCCACTTCCCAGCATTCCCATACTTACTTGCATTTGTGTGGAGTTCAGTGTGTGTGGGTGTGAGAGCAATGGCAAGATGGCTGACAGTGGTGTCCTGCTGTTGGTTGGTGTGCAGTACCCAGCATGCCCTTGTGCTCCCCACGACACAGCAACAGTGTCAGACATCTTTGATGGGCCTTTCCACTCTCTGTGGGATGTGCATGCGTGAGTGTGAGCTTGCTGGGCCATGTGGTGGGGGATGTAGAGCTGTGACTACGACTCCCATCATGCTATTGCCTCCTCCCCCTTCCCAGCATGCCCATGCTTCCTTCCTTTTGACTCTGCTTCCCTGTGGGGTGGGCTGGCTGTGCTGACAGGATGGCTGGGAGTGTTGTCCTGGCAGTTGTTTGGCTAGAGGTCCCAAGAGTGTCCCTGTGCTTCACACAACATAACCCAGGGTGGTGGTTCTTTGTGGGATCTTGTGTTAGGATGGGGGGCATTGCATTCTACCAGGTGGGTTCTGTGGAGTTTGTGTTGGGGGGGTGTGAGGGGAGGTGCTTGTGACTATGGTCAGTGCTGCAAGTCCCCCTTCCCACCCAGCTAGCCAGATATCCCACCATGGAACGTGCTTGCATTGCAGGGAGTGTAAGTTGTCTCTCAGGATGTCAGTCAGTGGTGTCCTGCTGTTTGTTGGTGCACAGTTGCCAGCAGGGCCTTGTGCTCCCCACAGCAGTAGCCAGTGTCAGCCATCTTGTGAGTCCTTCTCCACTTCCTGTGATGTGAGCATGGTTCAGGGTGGTGTTGATGGGACAGTTGTGGGGGTGACCAATATCAGTGACTACGACTCCCATCATGCTATTGCCTCCACCCCCTTCCCAGCATGCCCATGCTTCCTTCCTTTTGATTCTGCTTCCCTGTGGGGTGGGCTGGCTGTGCTGACAGGATGGCTGGGAGTGTTGTCCTGGCAGTTGTTTGGCTAAGAGTCCCAAGAGTGGCCCTGTGCTTCACACAACATAACCCAAGGTGGTGGTTCTTTGTGGGATCTTGTGTTAGGATGGGGGGCATTGCATTCTACCAGGTGGGTACTGTGGAGTTTGTGTTGGGGTGTGTGTGAGGGGAGGTGCTTGTGACTATGGTTAGTGCTGCAAGTCCTCCTTCCCACCCAGCCAGCCAGCCAGTTATCCCACCATGGAACGTGCTTGCATTGCAGGGAGTGTAAGTTGTCTCTCAGGATGTCAGTCAGTGGTGTCCTGCTGTTTGTTGGTGCACAGTTGCCAGCAGGGCCTTGTGCTCCCCACAGCAGTAGCCAGTGTCAGCCATCTTGTGAGTCCTTCTCCACTTCCTGTGATGTGAGCATGGTTCAGGGTGGTGTTGATGGGACAGTTGTGGGGGTGACCAATATCAGTGACTACGACTCCCATCATGCTATTGCCTCCACCCCCTTCCCAGCATGCCCATGCTTCCTTCCTTTTGATTCTGCTTCCCTGTGGGGTGGGCTGGCTGTGCTGACAGGATGGCTGGGAGTGTTGTCCTGGCAGTTGTTTGGCTAAGAGTCCCAAGAGTGTCCCTGTGCTTCACACAACATAACCCAGGGTGGTGGTTCTTTGTGGGATCTTGTGTTAGGATGGGGGCATTGCATTCTACCAGGTGGGTTCTGTGGAGTTTGTGTTGGGGGGGTGTGAGGGGAGGTGCTTGTGACTATGGTCAGTGCTGCAAGTCCCCCTTCCCACCCAGCTAGCCAGATATCCCACCATGGAACGTGCTTGCATTGCAGGGAGTGTAAGTTGTCTCTCAGGATGTCAGTCAGTGGTGTCCTGCTGTTTGTTGGTGCACAGTTGCCAGCAGGGCCTTGTGCTCCCCACAGCAGTAGCCAGTGTCAGCCATCTTGTGAGTCCTTCTCCACTCCCTGTGATGTGCGCATGGTTCATGGTGGTGTTGATGGGACAGTTGTGGGGGGGCAATATGTGTGACTGCGACTCCCATGATGCTATTGGCTACACTGACTTGGCCAGCATACACAGAATTCCTTCCTTTGAGTGGTCTTCACTGTGTGTTGGTGTTGTTGTGGTGGCTGTAGGAGAGTAGGATCTGCTTCACAG